>OZ023265.1:177097310-177345310 GCA_964006375.1 Tillus elongatus
TTGCAAACAAAACAAGAAAAAGGATTTTTCAGAAGAAATTACTAGTTATTCGCGAAGCTCATCATGTTATTTTTCTTTAATTAAGTAGCCACCCGCCGTTTTACTATGGCACAAGATTGAATATTCCAGCTTAATGGGAAATTGAGTTATGGGATTTAAAATATTTTTACGAAAACTCTACCACAACGTACTTGCTGCACCCAGATTCTCTTCATTGCTTATTTACTGTTGCTGTATCCATACTTTTTGAAATGATAAAATATTGTAGCTCTCTATGTGAGACAAATTTGAAATATTTTTACAAAAATTATCTACCAAATAACGTACTTGCTGCAGCCAGACTCTTTTTAGCACTTCTTTACTGTTGCTGTATCCATGCTTTTTTTAATCATAAAATATTGTAGCTCTCTATGTGAGACTGGCAAACAAGGCAACCTCCAATTCATGTTTGGAAAAATATTTTAAACAAATGAAATGAGGTAACAATTTAAACATAATTTGAAAATCTTGGTTCGCTGTTTCATGGCGAGGGTCCTCCTCCACCTTCTGCATACCTACAAGCAAACAAATTTCTTGAGACCAATCCCCAAGAAAGTTGCCGGACCTGCGGTGGATAGAGATTCTTCGCGGAGTAAACATGATTTTAAGGAAGTATAGGTACAAAATGGGATAAAGGCAGCTTATAGAAATCTAAATAAGCTGGTGTTTTCGCACTTTTCGCTCACATTTCCTTTTTATCTTCTTCCCCGCCCAGCACCCCTGTTAACTCCTGGTCCCGTAACTTTCTTGGGGGCTGTTTGCACGAAATTTTTCTTGTATGTACATCCAGAGAGGGTTATAGGCATGTTTCTGGAAAATTTTTTTTAAAGTCCCCCTTGTGCAAAACTGCGAATTTACCAAAAACTAAATTTTTATTTACAAAAGAAATGTACCTGCCAAATTATAAACGTAGCAGGTCTTTTTCCTTATACTGGATGATTCATTCTAGTCAACGCAATCGAACTAGTTTCTGCAAACATAATAACAAAAAATGTTTTTCAAATCTAGTACCCACGCTGCCTTTATATTGGTTTTACTATGTATCAAAACTGAAGATTCTAGTTTAATGGGAAATTGAGCTGTCAACATTTAAAATATTTTTACTAAAATTGGCTACCATAACTCACTTGCTGCACCCAAACTCTTTTGAACACATATTTACTATTACTGTTCAATAATACAGTACCTACATGCATTGACTAACAACGGGAATCTGACGCACACAACCACTTTCTTACTTGTTTGATTGGATGTTAAAATCATAATATTATACTACAGTCGACGGCCGAAGGGATTTGTTAATGTTAGGTTAAAATTAAAAGTTGCATTATTATTTACCTACTCCTGTTTGTATTAACCTTAGGGTATAGGTCGTTATTTTATATTGCAAGACTCTAACGTATCAGCAGAGTCGATTTCTATATTATCTTCTTCTTATTCTTTGTTAATGACGTCTGTTAGTTTTGAGTTTATGCTTAGAACGCGCACGTTTCTCTCATGACTCCTATTAGTTAACAAATCACAAATAGTGGCTTTGTCAGATTAAACTAGGGGAGGGAGATGGCTTTTGAATATCGTGAAAATAGGAAGCTTAATATACATAATAAAACGTAATTCTAGATGGCTTTTAAACAAATTGAATCACTTTCATTGAAATTTTGACTTATCAACATTTTTTTATCTTCAGATTCAGATAAGTTTTCGCAAATGGCAACCCTGCTGATTGTATATTGTGACATACTTTCGTAGGCTGTCCGTTTAAAGCTTAATTTGATGCTTTCGATTGCAATGGCAGCGGAAACCTGCTTTATCTGTCTGACCTTGTCTAACATTATAGGCATCAATTCAGAGGTAATTTCAGGTCATATTGTAGATTATTAATCTTTTATTTAGTTATAATTCAAGATTTACTCAACCGATTGAGTTCAAATTTGGTAAATAGGACCACTTGTATGATATTTCAGTGCTTGGACTCCCTAAAGTCCACAAAGAGGGTATACCACTTCGTCCAATCGTTTCCACAATTTCATCGCCCACTTCCAAACTGACTGGTTTCATAGCATCCATCTTAAATGTGTCTTTTATGGACTATAATGAATTTTCAAGTAAGAATTCAAAAATTTTCGCCGAGCAGATGAACGGCTTTAAACTAGATGATGGATACAGGGTGGTCTCCTTATTCACAAACATCTCACTACAGCTTGCGCTTCATATTATTGACGAAAACTGGGAGCTCATCGAACCAAACACAAATATTCCCAAGGAGAACTTCATTCAAATAATAGAATTTCTTTTCAACTCCAATTATTTCCTGTTTAATGGGGCTTACTATAGACAGTCTTTTGGATGTCCAATGGGTAGTCACCTCAGGCCTGTGCTGGCAAATGTGGTTATGTCATCGCTGTTGAAGTTTGCGATACCACGTCTGTCCTTTGGATTGCCTTTTATCTACCAATACATGGATGATTTGATTCTTGCCATCCCGATCAACACCGAGGAAGAGATGTTGCAGATTTTTGATAGTTTTGATGATCACATTAAGTTTACGGTTGAGAGAGAGACAGATAGAAGTGTTCATTTCCTTGATACTAGAGTATATAGAAGTAACGACAATAACATTAAGTTGGATTGGTACACCAAGCCTTCCAGTTCCGGAAGATACATAAATTGTGCGTCATATCATGATAAAAAAATGAAACTAAATGTTATATTGGGCACGAAGAGGCGGATTCTGGATATTGCCCACCCCTCTTTCCAACATAGGGCTTTATGTCGTTTTGCAGATATGATGGTGAAAAATGGCTATGAAAGAAGTTACATGATGAAGTTACTTTTCAACGCTCCATCCAAAAATGCACCTCACCGAGCAGCTACTAGGCCTTCCCCTCCCGTACAGGATGGGATAGACACCTCTGAACCAGGATTGAATGCCAAATATGCGGTTTTGCCTTACATCAGTGGACTAACACACAGACTATTGAACCTCTTCAAAGTTTTTACAGACATTAAAGTGGCTAAATACAATGTTCTGACCAACAAGAACTTTTTCACTAACAATAAGGACAAAGTTTCGGAGCATAAGCAACGTGATGTGGTCTACAAGTTGGACTATAAAAATTGTTCTCTTTCTTATATAGGTCAGACTTTACAGTCTGTTGGTAGGAGGATCTGCCAGCATAAGAGCGACTCCAGACTTAGACCTGATATATGTGCATTGGCGCATCATGTGTCTACCTTGGGTCACAACATAGATTTTGAAAATGTAAAAATATTAGATAGAAAAAAATTTTTTAAAAAACGTTCTCTTCTTGAAATGTGTCATATTCTTGAAAATGACACTATAAACTCAAAAGCAGATATTCAAAATTTAAGTAACATATATAGCTATGTAATACTTTTTGATCGATCTGATGGCGCCTCTGTGTTGGCCGGTTCTATAACTTCTAAGTTATAGAAGTTATAAGAAAACATATTATATATTTCATCAATAGAGTAACAATAGTCTATGATTAGTGATGGTCTCTTGGTTTTGCAGCTGTCACTTATAACTATGGTCGACATTCTAACGTGAAAAAATAGGGTTAGATGTCCATTTTGTTACACGCGAATTTTTCAAAGCTTTTTTAGTTTTGTAACCTTAATGGCACATTTATATACTTTTTCATGACTTGCTTTGAATGTTTTGAAAGTGGAAATGTTCGCGTAAGGTTACATGTAATGTAAATATGTTTTTTGCATGTTTTTGTGGCAAATTTTCCCTGTTTTTGATGCTTTGGCCTTGCTTTTGTAATTAGTTACAGTGCTGTAAGTGTTTTTTAATGCATAATCTAGATGTTGTGCTGATTTTTATTCATTTTTAGTACTCCTGAAGATGCTCGGAACCCCAAGCGAAATATATCGAGTTTCAGTACAGAGTGACTTTCTCTTAAATATAGCCCTCGTTTTTTGGTCGTAATTCACTTAAAAGTATACAAATTTTATGTGTAACGACTGTTACTTCTCCCTTCAGTCATATATATATATATATATATATATATATATATATATATATATATATATATATATATATTCATATATATATATATATATATATATATATATATATATATATATATATATATATATATATATAAACTTTTTAACTGACCTCGGATTTGGGACCCAGTTAGCGCTCATTTGAAGAAATTTTCCAAAAGTGTTACCATCGATACCTCTTTATTAGTGAATTTTCTTAATGAAAATTCACTAAAAATCAAACTGTCTTACTCAATTATTTCGAAGAGTACAGTCCGTATTTTGTGTTTCGGAAGTGAAGGACATAATAATAAAAATTTAGTAAATTATTTAAAAAAAATGTTTTCGGATTTTCGTGGAAAATTTATTTGTAAGTTTTCATGTCAAAAATTTTTGTGAGTTTTGTCGAAAAGCTTATTTGATGAAATATGGTACATTATTTCTACTATAGGTTATACTGGTATACCAAATTTGATGCCCGCTTTCATTAAAACAAGACATATTTATTGTTAAAAACATTTTAATGAAAATTCACTACCATAACGCACTTGCCGCGTCCAGACTTTTCAAATTAAAATAGCCTTTTAAGGAAACTCGATCTAGGGAAAAGTTATCTTTTATTTTATGTTTATATTTCGAGTGTACATACGACACTTAATTTTGGTCATCCAGTTACCAAACAACCTGTATAACTTATAAGGTAATAACATTGGCCTTATCAAAGTAGAGAGAACTATGACGTGGCTGTCCGCAAATTCGGCATATCTCAACCGCCACAACAAGGTTGAGCAAGTGCGAATGACAGAAACGGGGGTTGCGGCATGTCGCTTACCCCATCACTAACCACACCAGGGCGGAGGAGACATCATCACGGTCTGTTGCAAATGATGGAGCGTCTAACATGCTCCACGGTGATATACTAGCTACAGTTTGCACTGTTGTACCTAGAGCATTTTAAACAGACAGATAATAGTAGCAAACATACTTCATCATCACAGTCTCAACGCGATGTGCTGCAACCGTGACTCTGTCTCCAGGAGCTCTCTTCATTTCACTGTAGCTTTTGCAGTTTCATCAATGGTGTCAGATTTTGCAGAAGTTTTTACCTTCGACTACATCCCCGTTTTCCTAGTATCTCTCCGCCAGATGACATTGTCAAGAAGTTATTATATTTCTGAATCAAACCCACCACAACACATCTTTTTAAAGACCTGACTATCGTTTCACTTACAAAGTTAACGTAATCAGAGGATGAAAAATTTTAACTACTTACTTCTAACATCACCTAAATCGCAGGTAGCTCTTCTGTGTATTGTATTTTAGTTACCGGGTGAGGTTTTTGAACTTCCTTTATCCCCCTTTTTTTAAATAAATGCCACCACATGAATGACACCCTCCCGTCCAGAAGCTCTGAGCAGCTTATACGGTGGGAGTTTACATAGAAAAGACAACGGACACATACCCAACATACAGTGACAGAAACTGCCACCACCGGGAATCGAACCCGGGCACTCGGTGTAGCAGCCCAACACTCATTCCACTAGGCACCACGGAGGTGTGTTTTTACCTGACAGGTTTCGGAATGTTTATCTGCATCAAAGAAAGAGTGCAAACAGAGGACTACAAACCAGTGTCGGGGCACAGTTTAAGAAACTTGTGTTTTTTATTGCTCTAGAAATATAAATACTTTCGTACGCATCTAGCTTGGCTCGCTGTCTAACTTTTTTTGATAGGTTTCAGATTTTTTTTATCAATGTGGTGGTTATTATCGCAAATATGTTGTGCCACGCATGACTTGTCTACACTACCGTATCTCAACTGTGCCAGATTTTCACGAAATCTAGTCTCAATGGTTTTCTTAGTCTGCCCAACGTATTTAAGATTACAACCTATTTCATAGATACCCGACATTTCAGTGGCTTTATCTTTATCTTTCGTATTACCTAACACATTTTCTAAATTAGTTTTTGTCGCAAAAGGTAGCTGCAAATCGGCTTCCTTACAAATGCTCTCGAGACCCCTTGTGATACGCGGTTTAAAGGGTAGGCAGAATTTTTTTCTCTATTTTATCTTTTCTGAATACCGTGCATTCCGCTAACGAGTGAAACGATCGTCAGGTCTTTAAGAAGATGTGTTGTGGTGATTTCGGTTCTCCAAGTGTACTTATCAATGCGCATCACAGGTTCCAATCTTCACTTAGTGACTTTTGCCATCGTTATCAATTTCTTTTTTCTCTCACCTCTTCTAGCTAACTTTAGACGGTCTTTCTATCGATGTACCGCCTCTATTTAATTTTTAGCGAATTTTCATTAGGAAAAGTTTGCCATTCGAGAGGTCACGATGAAAAGCTTTTGAAAAAATTTCTTCAGATGAGCGCGAATTTGGTTCCCTAGAACCAAAAACCAAGGTCCGTTAAATTTTTTATATGTTATATATATATATATATATATATATATATATATATATATATATATATATATATATATATATATATATATATATATATATATATATATATATATATAAGATAAATATCTCAGGGGAAAGTTTTCAAGAGCTTGGTGCTGCAACTAATGTGTGTGCGTCTCAGGTGTCAGCCTGATTTTCGCGTCCCGGTTCATCCTCAGCGTGCTACGGACGACGGGACGGTTCGTAACTGAAGTCCACGTAGCCAAATGACAAATCACTGAAAGTACAGCAAACAAATAAAGTATATATATATATATATATATATATATATATATATATATATATATATATATATATATATATTGTGTGTGTGTGTGTATCCGAACGATAACTCAAATAATACTCAACCGATGTGAAGCTATAACGGACATTTTCTTCACCCAAAAATATAGAGAAATATTTTTGAAAACGGTATATTTTTGTAATTATAAAAGTAACTGGAATGAGATTTTACATTTGGCTAGAAATAGTGCAAATAAACCTTTGTTGTGAATCTCAAGTAATTTGGTACACAACATTTAAAGTTCTTTCGAAATTATAAAAAAAATGCGCGTTGAAACGACTTAGTGGTTAAAAGTCCAATGCCTGACAGACAGAGTAGTTAACTGCCACGCGTAGATTAATTCATACAACAGGTATAAACCATACATCAACGGTAATCAAACTAAATATATACCAGCCATAAAACATACTACCCAAAACAACAATCGTGAAATCTCGGCCGCAATTATGGAAAATGATAGACGACATGAAATTAAAAATTTACCAAGTGATTCTTATTTAACTGTGGGATTCAATTAATTGTTAAAATACACTATATTATTTGTAGCTTTATAAACGGCGCCAAATACAGTTTTAGCGCAGCATAGCTATATTATGCTGTCGCATAATATATAAATGTACACAAAATCAAACCAAGTCTCTATAGAAATGGTTCTAAAACAGTTTCTTTTATTTTTTAACTTAAACATAAGACGACATATAAGACCGAAGCAGTCGTGGGATGTGTTTCAATGGTAATTCTACTAATTCTGTAATTAATTGTTACGTACACTTTGAATATAATATGTCGGGCATGAAGCCGATCTGGAGTATCATGTAAACAAAACGTTAGCTAACGTGTGCTTACATGGCACAGAGACAGCCTCGTTGCCTTCTAAGCAGATAACATATTGTAATATTTTGTACCTGAATTATGAATAAATATTTTAACATTGAATTTGCAGAAGGTTACGCGATCGAATCTAGCTCGATGAATATATGTTCTTTTTATGTTTTATTTTGACATTTGGAGAAACAATAGTACACAGATTTCATACGTTTTGAACGAGATCTCATTTTTTTTCAAAACGTCTGAATACGTTTGTCACCTTTGCGTCTGAAATTATAATTTTGTTATTGTTGATATTGAAAAAACCGGTTTGATTAGGTTAACTAAAACGGAATCATACTGGCGATTAATAAGAAGAAATAACTGGTACGTTTATAATTTGGCAGATACTTTACTTTTCTAAATATGCATTAAGTTTGCTTCTGGAAATCTTTTGTATAACTTTAATGAAATTTGGAATACAAGTTTCTTTTAAAGAGACTTACACTATATACACATATAGCAAAATTTAGTTCTTTAGCTTCATAGAAAGTTGACTTTTGGGCATTTGTGTCAAAATGAGATAGAACGCAAGATTTTTTTGATAATAAAGAGATATCGATGGTAACACTTTCGAAAGAATTCTTCAAATGTGCGCGTACTATAAAATCGATTTTCAAGGTCTGTGTTTAAAGTACTAAGTTTACTAATATGCCGTATAATAACATTGTACAATTCCTATGAAAATTCGCTACTATAACGTACTTGCTGTGTTCAAAAAATTTTCTCCATGCCCAAATTTCAAGATATTCTGTTATCTTCGTCGTCTTTTATAGTTCAGGCCCTGCTTTCCACCCTATACAATATCACATTACATACCTATGACTTGATGAGCCACTTCTTCGGGGCGAAGTTAAAATGTTTACTAGTAAAAGGTGTAATTTGTCTATTGAATGCTTGCTTTTTCATCGCAATTCACTTCTCAGTTTTTTGTTACGGCTAGCACCAACCGTAAATTGGGAGGAGTAAAGCACCTTGGGAAATCACTTGTGTCAAATTGATACATGATACAAGTTACATGATAAGTTACAAATTTCACCAACGTAATAATACTCCCAACGTATGTGAACGATTCTACTTCTCACAATTATATGTCAAAATTAGCGATTTTCAGTGAATTTCCGTAGAAAAATTCACTAAGAGGAGATCGCGAGCTTTGATTTTTTTAAAATTAAACGAACGCGAACTAGGCCCCTAGAACCCATAGTTCTTTCCCTTAGAAAAATTTTAATGTTACTAATTAATCATTAATAATATACTGTAAACAATTTTTCAGAATTTTCGTGAAAAAAACTGTTTAGTACCTTTTCGTAAAAAAATATAATTTTTGTACATTACACAAGCCCAAGGTTTACAGTCTAATCTATGAACCTTGACACAAGCCATTGTTTGTGAAAATAAATGGCAATTTTTTGTAAAAGAAATTGGTTGCAATTTGTCATGTAATTTTTTTTTTAATTTTTGTGGCAAAGCTTTGTCTGCATACTGATATCTCCACAGGTACAGGTGTGTCAATACCTGGAAGAGGTTCGTTGGCCACGAAAATTGGACCATTTTTTTCAGGAACATTTTAATTTAATTTTGGAAACTTTTGGTACTTTTTCAAACAAAAAACCTATTTTGATGAAATAGGGTACAATGTTTTTATTATGACGCCATACTATTAACCAAATTGGTTGCCTTTCATTTAATAGAATACATAGACAATTTATAATAAAAATATTTCTATAAGAATTCGATACCATAACGCACTTGCTGCGTATATACTTTTTTTTTGCTTAACTAAACAAAATGTCTGAGATCCAACTAATTATGTCTAGTGACTTATAGCAATTATTAATTCTAAAATTACTTTGAACGTTTGAATAGGTAGCTATCTTCACCCGCTGCGTATCTACCGATGGAACGTTACCAAAGTATAAGCAGTCGTGGCCGAGCGGTTAAGGCGTCTGACTAGAAATCAGATTCCCTCTGGGAGCGTAGGTTCGAATCCTACCGACTGCGAATGTTATTTTTTTCATTAATGATAATTTACTGAAACTAATCTATATTAATAAAAATTAAATGATGTTCATTGGTAAGCTTATCAACTGAGGACAGATTGACCGATTGTCCTCATTTTATTTTTAAAATGTAATAGTCCGAATAAGTTTTAGGGAAAGAAAAATTGGAAAAGTTGCCCGGAAAATTTGGAAAAACTGAAAACGCTTTTTTTCTTCGATTTATTTCTTCACGTGCACAAATGTCGTTTGACATATTGGTGAATTTTCTTCAAAAAAAATTCACTAATGAGGAGATCCCGACTTTTGAATTTTGAAAACCTTTCTTCAAATGAGCGCATACTAGGACACCTAAAACCCATATCCGGGGTCAGTGTCAATTTATATATATATATATATATATATATATATATATATATATATATATATATATATATATATATATATATATATATATATATATATATATGTATGTATGTATGTATGTATGTATGTATGTATCACACCGATAACTCAAAAAATAATGGGCCGATTTTAGTCAAATCTGTTGAGTACCTTCCTTTTGCAAGTGGCTTGGATGAGTTCTTTAGCCAGGAAAATCGGCCTAGGTTTTCCCGGATTTTTTAAAATTCTTTTGGAAAAAAATTATATCTCCGGAGATTACAGACTAAGAGCAACCAAATTTGGTACGCGTGTTTTATTATATGTATTATAAATAGTGACCCACGTACCAAACTTTAGGTATGTAACTTGAAAGACAATAAATTATAGGCATTTAAAAAAAAAGGATTTTTCCTCAAAACGTGAAAGTGCGATTTGAAACGTTAAAATTCCCAACATTTAGGCAAATAACCTGATCCAAATACGGATTATGTAAAGAAAATGTCGTAAGAAGAGTATGCAACAAACCCTTAAGTTTCAGCTTCAAACGCCATTGTCCTGCATTTTAGTAAAATATTTTCAGAAAATTCATTTCAAATAGACCCGTTCTCTGATGCTTTGGCTGTAGGTTTAGTTAAGTTTATGGTTTACGGGTCTATAATTTTTAGCTAATTTTCGTAGAAAAATATTCGTTTTGAGGAGACCGCGACTTTTCAATTTTAAAAAGATTTCTTCAAATGAGCGCAAACTAGGCCCCCTAGAATCCATATCCGGGTTTACTTTCATTTTTGATCTGTTTGCATATTTACAAGGTGACGCATTTCTACGGTAAAGCTCAATATAATTGTTATAATACAAGATACGAAAAAAATTGTATACGTTAATTATAGGGGTCTTAAGCTGCATCTTATAAAAATATTTTCACAATCACAGGGTGGTCCATAAGTCGTTGGTGATACCTACTTTTTTTTTCAGGCACCCTGATAATATTGCATTTTTGCATCCAAATATGATACATGTTTGTAAGAAAACAAAATCGAGACGCAGTAAGTGTATTTTGGTAGCGAATTTTCCTTAAATCCTTCAAATTTCAATAACTCAATTTGCTATTAACCTAAGATTTGTTGGCTAGGAAACCAGTTTTCTCGGAAGCATTTTAAGCTTTTTTGTCAAATTTTTGTACATTTTCGAACAATAAAGTTATTTTGATAAAATCTGGTGCATTGTTTCTACTATATAGGCTATACCGGTAACCAGATTAATGTCTGCTTGCATATTTGCTACTAAAAACATTTTAGTGAAAGCTGACTTCCATAACGGACTTGCTGTGCCTAGACTTTTTGAAATTTGGACAGGAAAACGTTTGTCGAGTCAGTCAGTATCTAATAATAGTATCTTTATTAATTATTATTGTTAATAATTAACAGAAATAAAGTACATAAAGAAGATTATAAACACAGCACAGCTAATACTACGGAGTATATTCTAGGCCATAGGATTTACAACCCACTTTTTGATCTGGTGCTCGTTTCACCAACAAATTTGTCTTCATCAGAGCCTAAAGCTTGGATCCTGTGGCAAGTAAAGATAAGTACACCTTGTAGAAATACACCTTACCATAAAACGATGTCACTATCAATTCGTCCACTAACTTGGCTTCATAAGAGACATAAATCTTGTGTACATTGTTGAATTTCTTGCAACTTACGACTTTCTACGCACAATACCTACTTTATTTCAATAATTTATACCCTAAACTAGATCGACATCTCCTCAACTACATTTTTATGAAAAGAATGTACAGGGTGAGCGAAACTCTATGTCCTGACTCTATTCTAAGAAAAGATAGACAAAATATAAAAAGATGTTCTTAGATACGATTGAGCAAGGTCCATTTTAAGCCAAATTTGCATAATTTTGGATATTTGGAAGTTGAAGTAATGACGTCATCCAATTTTTTCCCAGAAATATACAAATATTTTGGCATATCTAAAAAGAACTATTTTTTATGGACAAATTATGTAAAAAAATCATTCTTTTTCCGTTAAAATGTTATTTAATAATTTAACATTATAAAGCACATTATATGTTACTACTTTTACAAAGTATGTTTGCAATCATCGCAACAAATTTTCAACGCGACCACCTCCCAGTTCTAAACACTTATTCAATCTCCGCCCTACTTCTCGCACTGAAGCTTTGTGAAACATTTTCCTAGATAGTTCATCGCAAGCATTTCTGATTTTTTCTTTTAAAGGTTCCAAGTTAACAGATGGTGTTCTGTAAACTTTATTTTTCGCAGCTCCCCACAAAAAGAAGTCTAGTGGGGTCACGTCCGGTGACTTAGGCATCCAGTGTATCGGTCCGTTTATACCCATCCATTTTTCTCCTTAAGTTTTATTTAAATATTGTTCTACAATTCTTGCTTTATGCGGTGGAGCTCCGTCATGTTGGAAATACATGTTTGCTACCAGTTGTAATGACACATTTTCAAGCAGCACAGGAAGTTGTTCTTGGAGAAATTTCAAATATCGCTCACAATGTAAAATTCCTTCGTAAAAATATGAACCAATCAAATTCCCGTTAATAATACCACACCAAACTTTAATTCCGAAGTGTCCTTGATTTTCAATCGGACTGGCAAAACGTGGATTTTCAGGAGCCCAAATATGCTCATTTTTTTATTGGGCTTACCGTTACTAACAAAACGGCTTTCGTCCGTCCACAACACATGCTGAAAAAAAAAAGATTGTCATTGATCAAGTTTACCATCACTTATATGCAATATAATTAATTCTTCGTTGGTGATGTTGATCTGACAAGTGTTCTAAGTTATGAAGTTTTTGATCGCGATTACCATTTTCTTTCAAAATGTTTGGTACCGAACTATATTTTAAATGCAACTCACGACAGGCTTGCCGAATCGAGTTCCTTGAATGGTCCTTAAAATACTACAAAACAGTGGCAACAGTATTGTCAGAATTGACCCTTCTAGCAGTTTTTCTTCGCTATCGAGAAGAAAATGCCTCGTTATTTGCAGGTAAATTGCATTCTAAACTTGCAAATATTTTTAAGCTTGGAATTACACGTGGAAGGTATCCCTGGGCGTATAACTGAACTGCTCTTCTAGGGTTCTTTTAAGATTCACCATAAACTAGTAACATATAGACGGGAAGGCAGCGGCTTCGGTCCCAAGGTCGTAAACTATACTATACATCAAATGTTGTTGAAATAGTATAACCTTTATAATAGAAACCATGCACCATATTTCATTATGTATATCGTTTGCAAAAGGACCAAAATTTTCTGAAAATAAACTAAAAATTTTACAGAAAAAGTTGGTTCGATTTTTGTGGTCTTTCTTAGATTCTAGTTAGTTGTGTGTGTGTGTGTGTTTTGTTTCTTTAACGTCGGCCTATTTCCGCGACTATGGCCAATCACCGACGCCAGGGAGCAGTTTCACCTCACCTGGAAATTTTGCCGAACCCCTGTCTTTCTGTAAGGAGGGTAGGGATCTTTAACGTGCCCAACATCGCATGGACACGGGACCGACGGCTTTACGCCCCCTCCGAAGGGCGGAACGTGCAGACATTCAACTTGCTCAAATACAATGCCAGAACCTCGGTTGATGTTAATTTTACAGTTTGTACTGAAAAAGTGAAAGGAGTACGCCGGGATCGAACCCAGTACCCTTCGGTTCAAAGGCACACGTTCTTACCTCTGAACCACCGAGGTCCTGATTCTAGTTAGTTATATGAGATAATATTCATATGATGGCGTCTTATAGTTTTTCTGACTGTATTTGCAAGTCACGATGTAAAATTACTTATAAATAAACTACTCTACCTACTAAATTACTATACTTTTTCTGACATTAATTAATTTGTTATTTTCGGTTACCAATTTGAAATATTTTTATGAAAATTCGCTACGCACTAGACATTTCTATGTTGATGCCAAATGTATCTTAATTATCGAATTAACAGGTAAGCGTTTTATAATACATTAAGTGAAGATTGGAACCTGTGATGAGCACTGATACGTACACTTGGAGAACCCCAAATCAACACAACACATCTTTTCAGGACCCGACGATGGTTTCACTAACAAAGTTAACGTCATCAGAGAATGAAAAATTCTAAACCACTTTTCATCCTCTGATTACGCTATATTTGTTAGTGAAACGACCGTGATGTCATTAAAAGAGGTTTTGTGGTGATTTGAGTTATCCAAGTGTACTTATCGTTTTATAATATATAAATATTTCTGATCACTAGTTATGTCACCAAAGTATTAATTTTATAGTGTTAATTAAAGGTGTTAATTGATTAATTGCCGTGATTAATCATTGCTTATTAATCTGGAATTCACCACAGTAAACCTGCGGTTAGAAAATTAACAGTTTGTTGCTATGATTAAAAATTTGACCGCATTATGTTTACTCGCATTGTGCGGGAAGTGATTAGACTCGTATTTTCCATCTTAATTAGGTTAAGGAAATGAGAAATGGATTTACTATAAACAATAACCGTGTTACAGTATGGAATACCATCTGTCGTACGCAGTGGTTATATCTAGGGTCGGCGAAACTACGGGACAAACCCATGGGCGCTCAGTTCCTCTTCCCGGAAAGGAACAGAACTGTCAAAATTTACAGAAAATGATATCATACATATAGATAAAGGCAAAATTCCAAATATTTGGTAATGTTTGGTAATTTTAGATTCAACGAACGTTTCGGACATGGGTTTTATCCGGCGATAAATGAGTACAAGTTAGGTGTATTTTTTTAAATTATGTCAAGCAATATTTTATAAATTGTTATCCTTATACAGCAAACCATGGCACTGTTACTTTAAAAATGTTTATTTGGTCCTAAAAATGTTTTATAATTTAAAATACCTTGATAAATTTAGTGGCATAGAAAAAATTATTGTTTTAACGTATGTTTCGTTATACAGAAAAAGTTAGACGCAGCAAGTGCGTTATGGTAGCGAATTTTCGTAAAACTGTTTCTAATGCAAATATGTCTTGCTTTTAAAAAAAGGACATTTGGTTGGCAGTATAACCTATATAGTATTAACAAATGTACCATATTTCATTAAAATGGCCTTGTTGTTTCAAAAAGTATAAACTTTTTCCGAAAATAAACTTTAAAAGTTGCAGAAAAAACTGGTCCGATTTTCCTGGCCAACGAACCTCTTTATGCTATCTACATACCTGTCAAGATATAATTATTCACAAACAGCTTTAGGACCAAAATTGAAAAAAACATGTTATGAAAATTTGCAAAAATTCCTTTTACAAAAATTCACCATTTTTTTTACAGAGATTGCCTTTAGTAATGTTACACTAAATTATATTTTTCACGAAAATTCGACAACTTTTTTTCACAATAACTTACTAGACATTTATTAGTAATTACCAACATATCACAAAAATCTTACAAAAAGTGATTTCTACGGAAACACTAAAAACATTTTTCTGCGAAAACTTGTCAAATTCAGCTACTATTTGAGAGTGCCTGTTTACGGCAGCTCAATTTTTTCGACGAGTAATACAAACAAAAAACTCTCTCAATGTGTCATTTCCATGGGGTTCCGCTATCTATTGATAAAAACGCCGTATCACAATTTGCGATATGTGTTTGAAATATGTTCCAAAAACGTGAAAACTTGCAAAACAATTGAAATAACTTAAAAACGATGAACGATATCAATTTTTTTTTACAAACATGCATTACAATTCGATGAAAAACACAAAAATACAGTAACATAAGGGATGTTCCATGAAAAAAAGAAAATGTGTATCACCAACGACTTATGGGTCACGCTGTGATTGTGAAAATAGGTTTATAACATGCATCTGGAGACACCCTATAGTTAACGTATATACTTTTTTCTCATATCTTGTATAATAACGGATATCTTGTTTTACGAGTTCTAGTTCGTGCTCATTTGAAGACATCTTTATAAAATTCATAAGTCGCGGTGTTCTCAATAACAAATTTTTTCCACGAAAATTTGCTAAAATATAGACTATTAAGCCATAAACTCTATAGCTGAAACTACTGCCGAAGCATCAGAAAGAGGGTCTATTTGAATTGGATTTTCCGAAAATATTTTAGATAAATGAAGGGCAATGTTGGTTGAAGCTGAAACTTAAGGCTTTGTATACTTATTACTACACATTTTCTACATAATCCGTATGTGTTTCAAATTCGTGGTCTGAAAATTGCAAAATTAGACGTTTCAAATCCCGACTTTGACGTTGTAAGAAGAAAAATTATAAAATTTTCAAAATATTTTTTCTGCTACTTCTTGACCTTTTTGCGTAAAGAAATCGTAACCGTTGTATGTAATATTGAATTGGTTTTGTTAATCACACAAAATATTTTGTTCTTGTGCTTTCCTCTGATCACCAGTGGCACCTATTTTTTTAAATGCCAATAACCTTTTTTTCTTTAAACATAGACATCTGAATTTCGGCATGTGGGGTAAGTTTGATAGTAGAAACGTATATACCAAATTTGGTTCTCATAACTCTGTTACTTTAGGAGATACAAACACTTTCCGAAAGAAAACCCAAAATGTTCTCCGAAAAACTGGTCAGATTTTTCTGGCTAACGACTTATCCAAGCCACTTATAAAAGGAGGGAACGTACCAAATTTCATCCAAATCGGCCCATTATTTTTTTGAGTTATTGATACGATATATATATATATATATATATATATATATATATATATATATATATATATATATATATATATATATATATATATATATATAATTTTAACAACACACCACGAGGGCTTACAGCCTAAATACTATCGTACCGTGGGTGTTGACAAGGAGGAAAGAGGCAGCTTGTTAATTCTGGACTTGAAGGTTTGGAGGTTCGGAGGAGAAGGAAAAACATGTGCCGGCAAGGAATTCCACAACTTGGAAGTCATCGGGACAAAAGAGCGGGCATAACAAGATGTTCTATGTCTGGTGACCTGGACAGTAAAATGGTGCATTCGCTCTGTTCCCCTGGTAGATCTGTTGGGGGCAGCAGGTGGGGGAACTATGGAGGAAAGCTTCTCTGAGCAGTGCCCGTGCAGATATCTATAAGAGAGAGAGAGAGAGAGAGAGGTCACCAACGGCACGTCGGTGGGCAAGGGATAGCAGCCTTTGGGTGAGGGTAGGGTCACCGATGAGACGTATAGCTCTCTTTTGAATGGAGTCCAGGATAGCGAGTGTAGAAGCGGCAGCGGCACCCCAGATGTGGGAGCAGTATTCGAGGTTTGGCCTTATTTGTGAAGTATATAAGGTATAGAGATTAGCTGGTAAAAAATATTTGCGAGCCTGGAAGAGGAAACATAATTTCTTAGCAGCCGCTTCTGCAATTGATGTGACATGTTGGTGCCAATTAATATTTCGATCCACAGAAATGACAACAAGAGAAAAGGACTCATTACTTTGGAATAACTTGGTTGTTCATTGTGATGAGTATAGGGCTGGTGTATCTCTTGTGAGAAAGAAAGCAAGACTTAGTAGTTTTGGTGGGGTTGAATTGAACAAGATTTCTACTTCCCCAGTCTAATATTTTTTTGGAGATCCACGGAGACATAACCCTCCATGAGTCTGCGATCCTCATCTAATTGGGCTAAAGAGACAGGCTTAGAATATTGTATATTTGAATGAAGGGTGCTATCGTCCGCGTAGCTGTGAACTGGGTTGGATGTGCTCGAGAGGAGGTCATTGATGTGGAGAAGAAACAAAGTAGGGGCTAAAGCTGAACCTTGAGGAACTCCTGCATTAATTGGATACAGTTTAGAGGAATGGCCATCCACAACAACAGATATGCTCCTGTTGGAGAGGAAATTTGCTGTCCACATACAGAGTTTTGGTGGTAGGCCATAGGCCGGAAGTTTATTAAGCAGCGCTGCGTGCCAGACCTGGTCGAATGCTTTGGATATGTCTAGAGCAACAATCTGGGATTCACCGTGTTCTTCCATAGACTTGTTCCAAGAATGGGTGACAAAGGAAAGGAGGTCGGCCGTCGATCTGCGCTGACGGAATCCATATTGCCTGTCGTGGATTAGACTGTGTTTTTTAAGAAATTATATATATATATATATATATATATATATATATATATATATATATATATATATATATATATATATATATATAGTTTTTTCAAGAACCTTTTTGTAGATTTGCAAAAAGTTGATTTTTTATGTTTGTTATTCCATAATTAGTTAAAGTAAAACTCGCGTTATATCCTTGAAAATGGCATAAAGCTCGGCATTCAATAAAGAGTTTTTATTTTGCAACTGACGGCTTTTCCACAAATTTTTAAGTAAATAACAATATTGCCATCACAAAAACATAATACTATATATATATATATATATATATATATATATATATATATATATATATATATATATATATATATATATATATATATATATATATATATATATACATCTCCTCATTAGTGGATTCTTCGTTTTACGAAAAATTCGCTAAAAAGGGTCGATGGGCTCAAGAAATTGCTTGTTTAATTATCGAAATCCCTTTCGCCCTTTACAGCTTGTTCTCATCGTCACAACGTGTGGAAGTATGGCATTGGCGACAAAATTGCAATTTTTGTTTTCACTTAAACGTCGTAAAAGTGTCAACACGTATAAAAAAAAATGATTTGGGAACGAAATTTTATTTTGTCTGTCGGTCGGTATGTCTGTCTGTTTGTAGCCACGATAACCTTAGAACGAACTGAGACATCGTCTTTAAGTTTGGTATAGTTAGCACCCGACAAGCGAACGGTTCGGATTGTTTTTGGGTAAAATCGCTTCAGGGGGTAGAGAATGAATGGAAAATGATTTGGTGAAAAATAAAGTTTTTTCTCGTTAAAACTCGAACAATATAACGTTTTGGGTTTTTTTATTAGAATACTTTTAACTTCATCACACATCTGGTATTTTGGGCTGAAATCAAATGAAGGTTGAATGTGTGGGGGTGGAATATCGGTGGCAGACATTTCGATTTTGTTTGGTAAAACGGCGTAAAAAGTCTCAAAACATATAGAAAACTTGAGTCTGGAACGAACACGTTTTTGTCTGTCGGTCTGTTGGTCAGTCGGTCTGTACGTCTATCTGTTAGTAAGCGCAATAATTTTCGAACGAATTGGGATATCACCTTTAAATTTGGTATCTAGTAAGCACCCGACAATGGAACGCTTCGAATTGTTTTTGGGTAAGATTGCTTTAGGGTGGAGGGGATAAAGGAGGGGTGATTTGGTAAAAGTTTGCATTTTTGCAATAACACTTGAGTAATATAACGTTTCAGAAGTCTATGGGGACAGAAATATGAATTATTTCTTTGTGGTCAAGTCATGGACCGTAAATTCATTCCATGATAATGTCTTTCTGAGGAAAATAGATTATGACAGCTGTGTGGAAGTTATGTATCAATTTGCAGCACCATTTTACAAACTAAAGTAAATACGAATCGCTGCTCGGCAGCGCGGTTCGGGGTTAAATTCGAGTTTAACAACATCGAGCACGGTCAGTTTCTAAATGGGTGTCCGGTTTGTGATCTCCTCTTAGTCTGATGTTTGTAAAACATTTTTTGAGTGAATTTTGGTAAAAACTTTTTCAGCTGATTTTCTTAAACGTTTTTGTTGACTAAGTGTAGATTGGAACCTGTGATGAGCACTGATAAATACACTTGGAGAAGCCAAATCGACAAAGTGATAAAGGAAGTTCAAAAACCTCGCTTGGTTAACCGGTTTAGATTAAGCTTGCCCTGCTTGCTCTAAAGGCAAGCGTTTGGTAAATCGTTTCAACTTACCAGGCACAGAACAGTGCGGTGGGAGGCAGGCGACAATCGTCACTTAATCTAACATACCATTCAGAATACAGCCATTTCACGCGTCCTCCAATCTTAAATATTCTATATTGAACCACTAACTAAAGAACTTTTGAAGCAAGTATTAATAGCTGACTGCGGCTCATGTTACGTATTATTTATATTCACCATTTTTTCGGAATTCATTTTTCTTTCTAACCCTATATATTATTCGTTCGAAACTGTGAATCGCACCATATTGATTGAAATATTACAATTTATAGGGTTAGGCTCCAGTGCTCTGGAGTTATTAAAAAGTTATTTCAGTCAGCGCTACCTGGTGGTCAGGGTGGGTGGACGGGAATCTTAGGCTCGCTTGGTACAGAGTGGAGTGCCACAGGGATCTGTTCTTGGGCCGCTCCTCTTTACGATATACACCCACCGCTTCAGCGATGCGTTGAGATATTCAAGTATACAGATGTACGCGGATGACGCTCAGGTTTACATGACTTTTGATGTTTGTGACGCTACAGATGCCGTGGCAAGGATTAATAGTGATTTGGACGATTTCCGTCAGCTGGCTGAGCGGAATTCACTGCGGGTGAAGCTCAGTAAGTTGTCGGTAATTCTCTTTGGTAGCCAAGTGCATTGCGAGAGGGTTAAGAATGACGTGAGAGTGGAGATTGGTGGAGTTTGCCTTAAGCTTGTGGATAAATTTAAGAATTTGGGCATAATAATGGATAATACATTTAGGTACAGGCAGCACATTAGCTCGTGTTTGCAAAAGGCATATAACAGTTGAACAGTTGCTCTTTCCACTTCGATCCTATCTTCCTGTGGAGACCAAACTGATGCTGGGAAATGCTTTGGTTCTCTCGCAGTTTACATACTGCTCAGAGCTTTACTATGGGTGTGTAGATAGTTATGATGCTGGAAAAATTAAGCGGTTACAGAATACGTGTTTGAGATTTGCCTATGGTCTTCGGAAGTATCAGCGCATGTCGTGTAAGCTCATGGAGTCGGGGTGGCTAAATATGCAAAGTATATTTACACTCAGGGCGGCGGCACTCTATCATACTGTCATCAAGACAAACTGCCCTCCTTACTTATCCAGAAGGATCACTTATAGGACTGATGTACATAATGTAGATGTTAGAGGGAAATGACTGATCTCACCACCAAAACACAGGCTAACCTTGTTCAGAAGGTCATTTACGTACCAGATATACACTGTTTACAACGCTGTCGATGATTCCCTCAAAACTAGTTCCGTGTCCACTTTCAAGCGAAAATTATTTATCGTACTCTTCGCCAACCGTAGAAATCTATCATCTTGGGTCCCACTAAATAGTCTGTTGGGAAATGCGTCCAATAGAATTGATGTGCTTTGCTTCTGAGAATTCTTCTGGATTTTTTTTTGGTTTTGTTTTGTTGTTGTTGTGTTGTGTGATGCTTCGTTTGCCTTGCTCACACATCATTTTTAGCAAATCGGTGCTTTTATGTATTTGGGGCCAAGTGGAAGAGTAGGAAATGGTATACCATTCATCTGAACTTAGCCCTCAGTTGCACAGGTTAATGATAGCATTAATTCATATTTTTAGTTTTTAATTAATTTATTTTGTATATTTCTGGAAGTAAAATTTTGTGTCTTTTTGTCTTTTCCTGTGTAAATAAAGACTATTTTATTATTATTATTATTATTATTAACAAATAAATTACTTCAAGTTTAGCTCACGTCTTTTAAGCAGTCCCAAACAACGAAAATAAATATTTACTGATAGAACCGACGAACAAACTGAAATTAATATGTTTTTATTGCTTTTGCAGAAGCTTAAATGTTTATAAACCTAAAAAATTTCGCTGTTTCGGAAATTGAGTTATTGACATTGGAAAGATTTTAATATAAATTTGCTACCATAAAGCACTTGCTGCATACAGAGCTGGTTTTGTTAGACATATTTCAGAACCCCTTGACCTTCATCTACGGCCGCCCATGAGCATTCCACACATTATTATCAACATCGACTTTGGAAAGTTCACAGCTACCCTTGATCTATACTGTAGTTTTCGGCCGGCACAGATTCCTGACTGATCCGTTTAGCGCAACCATTCAATAAACAATACACACATACGGCACCGCTCTAATCAAATACCGACAGCTGAGAGCTTGACCGCAGACCCCACAATCGTTCCTCTCTTATTTTTCCTCTCTATTTATCTCGCTCTATCAACGCTAACGAGATTACACATTACACCAAAAGAAAACATTCGAAATTCCTCTCGGTTCATAGTCTCCATAGCAAAATCGGTACGTGTATTAATATACATACATACATACATATATATATATATATATATATATATATATATATATATATATATATATATATATATATGTATGTATATATATATGAATAAGAACTCTGTTCTCATCATGTATAATGAGTAAAGAAATATAGCAAATAGAAGAAGATATTTAAAATCGGTTTAGGATATAAAGGGCAATTTTTCATTACATAAACGGCTCAAAATACATCAAAATTGCTACTAATATAAGAATATACTCTGTTTATGTATGGGTTTTTAAAATTTGTATCCTCTTGTTTAACATATTAATTCAGAATCATCAGTTTGTTTATGGCAGATGCCTAGTATGCTGTAAATAAAATATTATTTGTAAACTATCGCAAATATTTCGAAAACGCCGATTGATTTAAGCGTCATCGAACAAGTATACCCTTTTAGCCAATTTTCGTTAAGAAAAGTTCGCTAATAGAGAGGTCACGATGAAAAGCTTTTGTAAAAATTTCGCGAATTTGGGTTCCTAGAACCGAAAACCAAGGTCCGTTAAATTTTTTATATGTTTATATATATATATATATATATATATATATATATATATATATATATATATATATATATATATATATATATATATATATATATATATATATATATATATATATATATATATATATATATATATATATGCATGTATCATAGCGATAACTCAAAAAATACTAAACTCATTTCAATCAAGCTTGTCAAAAATCTTCTTTGGGCGAAAACCGAGGTCGAGTTCGTTAATCAGCCTTTATGCTCAAGTTTTTCCGGTGGAAAATCGGGGAAAACTGTTTGAAAACGCTATATTTTTGTAAGTATCAGAGTAACTGGAATGAGACTTTACATGTGGCTAGAAATAGTACAAATAAACCTATGTTGTGAATTTTAAGTAATTTGGTACACAGTAAGTTTTTTCCAGAATAAAAATAAAATCCCTGACATGCGTTGAGACGACTTAGTGCTTAAAGTCCAATGCCTGACAGACAGAGTAGTTAACGGCCACGCGTAGATTGATTCATACAACAGGTATAAACCATACATCAACGGTAACCAAACTAAATATATACCAGGCATAAAACATACTACCCGAGTCAACAATCGTGAAATCTCGGCCGCAATTATAAAAAATGACAGACGACATGAAATTAAAAATTTGCCAAGTGATTGTTATTTAACTGGGGGATTCAATCAATTATTAAAAGACACTATATTTGTAGGTTTATAAACAGCCTCAAATACAGTTTTACAATATTATGCTGTCGTATAATATAGAAGAAATATAAACAAAATCAAGCCAATTCTCTATAAGAATGGTTCTAAAATAGTTTCTTTTATCTTTAAACTTAAAGATAAGACATCATATAAGACCGAAACATACGTGGGATGTGTTTCAATGCTAATTCTACTAATTCTGTAATTAATTGTTACGTATACTTTGCATATAATATTCCGGGCATCAAGCCGATCTAATGTATCATGTAAACAAAACGTTGGTCGACGTATGCCTAGATGGCTAAGAGGCGTCGCGTTTGCCTCATGAGCAGGAAGTTACGCGATCGAATCCAGCTCGATGAATCTTTGTTTTTTATGTTTTATTTAGACATTTAGAGAAACAATAGTGCACAGATTTCATACGTTTTGTACAAGATCTCATTTTTGTTTGAAACGCATAAATAAGTTCGTCACCTTTGAGTCAGAAATTATAATTTTGTTATTGTTGATAATGAAAAAAACTGATTTGATTAGGTTAACTAAAATGAAATCATACTGGCGATTATATGAGGAAAAATAACTGTTACGTTTATAATTTGGCAGATACTTTACTTTTCTAAATATGAATTAAGTTTCTTTCTGGAAATCTTCTGTATAACTTTAATGAAATTTGTAATACAAGTTTCTTTTAAAGAGACTTACACTATCTACAGATATAGCAAAACTTAATTATTTAGCTTCATAGAAAATTAGGTTTTGGGCATTTTTCTTAAATTGAGTTAGAACATAAGATTCTTTTGATAATAGAGAGATATCGATGATAACACTTTCAAAATAATTCTTCAAATGTGCTAGGAGCTCTAAAATCGATCTTCAAGGTCTGTGTAAGTTTAGAGTATTAATTTTACTAATATGCCGTATAATAATAGTGTACAATTCTTATGAAAATTTGCTACTATAAGGCACTTGCTGCGTCCCGAAATTTTTTGTTAAGGAAATAAAAGAAAATACGTTTTTCTAATATGAAGTGCGTCGCTTTTCAAAACTTGAACGATACCGTAAAACGGGGCTATTTGCACACTTTTCAGCACAATTTCCAGTCTACCACAGTACGTTGTAACTTTACAACGCCAAAAAATTACATTGTAGTGACCCAGTCAAGGTGGCGATCCATGTCTGATATAGAAATTGGGATATTCCAGCCATAGGTCCCAATTTTTTTTGCGGTGTGCCCATGTTTGGGGGTTAGCTGCACACTTATGGAAAAGGGGTCACAGATAACTTACTAAAGCCCATTTAGTGCGTGTTACCGAGTGGTCGTATAAATAAACCCCTTGTTCTAAACTATTGCCTTCAAAACCGAATAAAAGTTCGATATTTTCAACAACAAAAAAATATTATTTATTAAACTACATTAAACTCAAAAACAAATTCTGTATAAGTACTTAGAAATGTGATAAACAAGTTGTAAAAAATAAACAAACTTTTTCCTCCAAAAACTTGGTCAAATTAAGGCAGACAAATCACGATTATCACAAAAAAAACACTGGCTAGTCGTCAAATTGGAAGTCCTTGTCGGCGTCACTGTAATCGAATGGAGATTCACAGTCTTCCGAATCATCATATCGTTCGCACACAAAATAAGAGTATTTGCTGTCTCTATTATATGAACCACAAGTCCATGCGCAATATTTCGTATATTGGACCCAATCTATTGCCTCTTTGTAGTATTTCCAACTAATCCTAAAGGTGCCACATTGAAAAGAGTGAGAGATTTCTGAGAAATATCTGGAGGTTGGTCAGAAACCACAGGATATGCAACAGTGGAAGACGCATCAGTTCCAGGTTCGACTTTTTCCCCTCTTTTACGTTTTCTCTCAGCTCCAGTTCCACGCTGTTCTTTCAGAAAACCAATCAAGCTGTTACCTAAGGCTCTTTCAACCTCCTCATTTTTTACACCACAAGTAATGCGCTTCAAAACCTAATCTAGATCCTGATTGAAAATTTTCGGCCACTTTGAACTTATTCGTCTTCACAATCTATCCAATAGATGATGAAATTTCTCATTCGGAATGCTTCTTGAAGAACAAGTCTCTTTACTCCACTGATCGATAATATCCCTCCACTTCTTCTCCATCGGGGTGAACAGAGCAACATCGAAGGGCTGCATCAAGTGCGTGGCATTGGTCGGAAAGGACGTTATATGCACCACATGCCTATTTTTGGTAATAAGTGTCTTGCTATGTTATTCACAAATAAGGCCAAACCTCGAATACTGCTCCCACAT
This sequence comes from Tillus elongatus, assembly GCA_964006375.1. Taxonomy (NCBI): domain Eukaryota; kingdom Metazoa; phylum Arthropoda; class Insecta; order Coleoptera; family Cleridae; genus Tillus; species Tillus elongatus. The sequence goes on from OZ023265.1 coordinate 177,123,049, forward strand.
CTGGGGTGCCGCTGATGCTTCTACACTTGCTATTCTGGACTCCATTCAGAAGAGAGTTATACGTCTAATCGGTAACCCTACCCTCACCCAAAGGCTGCCATCGCTTGCCCACCGATGTGCCGTTGGTGACCTCTCTCTCTCTCTCTCTCTTTTATAGATATCTGCACGGGCACTGTTTAGAGGAACTTTCTTCCATAGTTCCTCCACCTGCGGCCCACCAGGGGAAAAGAGCGAATGCACCCTTTTACTGCCAAAGTCACCAGACATAGAACATCATGTTATGCCCGCGCTTTTGTCCCGAGGACTTCCAAGTTGTGGAACTCCTTTCCGGAACATGTTTTTCATTCTCCTCCGAACCTCCAAACATTCAAGTCCAGAATTAACAAGTTGCCTCGTTCCTCCTTGTCGACATCTACGGTACGATAGTATTTAGGCTATGAGCCCTCGTGGTGTGTTGTTGAAATAAAAAATAAAAAATAAACTATGTCGTCATTCTCTCTGGTGGATTCAACGTGAGGGAGGAAAAGCTGGAACAAGCACATTTCGGACAAGTTCATGTCGAACCATCCTCTCGAACTTGTCGCTTATTTTCTTCCTTGTGGTCCCTCTTGCATCCAGTTGTCATGAAGATTCAGAGCATTGTAAACAGCCGTTGCTGGCAAAAAGTCTCCATTTCCATAAACCATTCAACTGATGGTTGCACAGGAGTGCTCCTGAACTCTCTCCACTCTCTTCATGTTCCTGGGCAACACCACCTTTCTGGAGCCAGGATCGTCAGTCACGTTCGTCCCATCATAATTATACAAATTTATGGTTTTCACTTCGTTGATTGCTAAGTCAAGGAGTCCAAAATATCATCACGATCAGCCGATGATCTGGATTTCTTTATGCTTGAAGCCATTCTAACGCTTAAATTGTTCCCTTTTATAAATGAGTCTGATAATACAATAGCTTTTGAAGATTTTTGCCGTTTTCTCTTGTTTGCCTAAAAATTTCTTGAGGACGTCATGGATATCCACCTTTGTGAGAGAAAACCCTCAATTTGCAACAACACATTATGTTCTTGGGATCAAATCATCTTCTTGAACATTTAAAACTGTTGGACGACCAGTTGATTTCGTGTGTGTAACGGCTCTTCTTCCTAACGTAGTCCGTTCTACTGAGAAAATTTTAGCCGCTAGTTTCTTTGATATGCCTGCGTTTACTGCCTCTATGGCTTCATGCCTGGTTTTCTTGAGCAATCGCGGTAAGTTCTTACTCCCAGGATCCTTTCGTAGATGCAAACCATTTTTCAGCTTCTATTTACTTATAGCACAGAAAGTCAGCCTCAGAACACGTAAAAGGATAACGAAAAATATTGGAGAAAAAAAACAGCGCCCAATGCACGTTGTGGGCAAGTTACCCCGTCATGTGCAAGTAGCCGCGTTTCACGGTACCACAAGCAGCTTCCTCTATTCGCCAGAGCTAGATTGGAAAATACTTATTTTCTATAACAAAAAAAAACGGTTCTCGACATTGCGTCAGATACGTTTCTAGATATCAAGCAAAATCGTATTTTAGTTTCTGATTTTACCTTAACATAATATTTTGATACCAAGAACCTACTTATGTGTGCCATTACTTTTGGACCAGCTGTAGATATACAGTGGTCCTTAATCCGACGCTTAATATTGACATCATCAAAAGCATAAGAGGTAGAAGATTGATTAAATGAAGGAAGTCTAAGGAAATGGTCTGCTGATTTGAAAACAAGGCCAACTAAGATTGTTGAACTATTTTTAGATAAAGTCCCGCCTCAGCAAGTACGTTACACCAGTGGATTTTCAAAAACATATTTTAAATAATGATAATTTAATTTCCCATTAATTGAAAAACTTTGATTTTACATATGTAGCATAGGGTAAGTCTTGGAGAGCTAGATATATCATTGATAATTGAAAACCAATTTTTAGTAAAATGTTCCTTAATGTATTAAATGCTCAAGTGAGAATATTAACTTAACGTAGTATTAATTCTGGAAAAAAAATCAAATCATCAACTAGGCCTGATCCTGCAAACTTTCTATTTTAGAGATACCCTTAAGAAAAAGTGGATAGGGATGATATTAGGAGAATGTGCTGGTCAACCTATAGTTGCCCATCTTTCAATACATCTGTTCGAAAACACTCGATGTACGTCCGGACGGAGGCTGTACAGTGTTAAAGTGACCCGACCTCACCTATTGCAAAAGGTTTGGGTATATGGCTCTTAGGAGCGTCGTTAAGTCCACCTGAAGAAAATTAAAATATATTTCGTAAGGTTATTAGTAGTATTAGTAGCAGTGGTGGGGAGGCCAACGCTAAGCAAGTAGGCCACAATGGGCCATTTTTGTCAACCCCAGCAACCCAGCAACCATGCTCTACTCTTCCTCGGTTCCGTCGCCAAACCGCCTCGACCTCGAGACGAAGGCCGTGACAATCTTCAATTGGACATTACTTACCTGATTCCTCTGCAGAGTCCTAGATCCGAACAATTCTGCTCGAAGACTCCCAAAAGCCTCGCATTCACACAGGTAGTGGTAGGACGTTTCTTCATCCTCGCCGCATTCTTGGCAAATGGGATCCCTCTCTAGGCCTATCAATGTGAGGTGTCTTCTAAGGGCGCAGTGGCCTGTCAGCACCGCAAGGATGCGGCGAAGCGTAGGTCGACTCCTTCCGAGTAGCCAGACAGCTTTATCTCTGTCCGGCCCCTCCACGAAGTCCCTCGCCTGCCTGCAGCCACCAACCGACCCCCAGTGCCTCTCCATTGCTTCCTCGGTCCACCTGCCTAAGGCGATAGAGACTGTTTGCCTACTTATGCCTATCGCAGGCTCCGGTCCACAGATCGGCCGCCGAGAACCGAGTCTTGCGAGATTATTCGCCACCTCATTCCCCGCTACGCCACAGTGTCTTGGAACCCACACCAGTTGCACATCCTTCGTCCTGGCTAGTCCACTGAGGGCGTCAGCGCACTCCTGAGCCAGTGTTGACCTGAATCTGGCCGCGCAGACTGCCCGGAGGACCGCCTGGCTATCCGAGCAGATGTACACATATTTTTCGGGACTCCTCTTCACATCCTGTCTATTGGCCACAGACAGGATAGAATACACCTCCGTTTCGAATGCCGTGGTATATGCGCCAAGAGCATAGCTCTCGCGCACCCAAAGGCCCTCGATATATATTCCTGCCCCGGAGGATTGTTGGTCCTCCAGCCGCGATCCGTCGGTAAAACAGACCAGGCTTGCGGGCTGGAATGCAACCTCATTTTCCCTCCACTGATCCCTACTGGGGATCCTGAGGGTGTATGGCCTAGTCAACCTAATATCGTCCTCGGCATCCCGCACTTTTATGGCGGAAATCGGAATTTCCTTTTCCACCTCCTTGGCGACTCTTGCATGCCCTATTACTGCTCCCTCTCCGCACCAGTTTCCTGAGTCTCGCATTCTAAGATGCGACGTCATAGCCTCTCTTCTGTTGCAGATGGGAAGCGGTGGCAGCATCAACAGGACATCTAGCGCGGCTGAGGGCGTCGTCATCATAGCGCCTGTGATACCCAGGATTGCCAGCCTTTGGAGTTTGGTCAGCTTCCTGCTGGCAAGGATATTAAGTAAGGACATGATACGATCGTCCAGTATCCTAAAGTGTGTGTGTCCATCACTCACATCGTATTTTTTGTGGTCTAGTATCGGCAGTTTTGTATAATGAGCTGACAGAAGAAATTGCTTGATAAGAAAATAATATGTTTATTCTTTCGAAATTTTGTATTGTAATACACATCTGTTGTAATTGTTCACAAAGCTAATTATTGCCTCCTCGGATAATTCTTGCACCGGGTAATACTTGATACGGATGGTGTCTTTGCTTATACATAATTCGATAAGCCGGCGATTTTGATATATCATATGTTGATTCAAATTTTTTTTATCGAAGAATGTGGATTGTGTTGGAGCGGTAATAAAACAAGATCAGTAAGTGAATGTTTTCCAGATTTAGGTAAACCTTGAAAATATCCGAATCTCCCAATTTTTTTTAAATTTTTTTCTGATTTACTTACGTATGCGCTCGTTGGCACTAACAATTTCTGTAAGAGGGCATTTCACATTTAATTAGCTTGTACCTAAACCACAAATTAGCACACACGTCGGACGTAGAAAACTTATAAATAACTTAATATAATTGGTTTTGACTTACGTCAGTCTGAGTTTGGTTGAGAATTTATCTTAATTTGGAGCTATTTCCTCATAGAGTTTGTTAGAGAATACCGAACACTTCAGTTACCTTGTTTATAGCTGATCTGATATCTTCAATGACAGGTCGTTCCCTTGTAATCAGATACCTATAAATAGTAAACCCAACGGCAACGACTAGTTTTCTACAATTTTAAGTCTGAGACTTAATTAAAATTATTTGCTATAACATAGCCTTATAAGGATATGCGATATAATTAATTCCACAATCTTATATACAAAGTTTAGCGGGATCAGAACGGTACGTTAAAATGTTGTACATTTTCTTTTCGTGAATTTTCTTTTAAAAAAAATCACTAATAAGGAGACCCACAGTTTTGAAATAAAAAAGAAAAATTTCTTCAAATGAACGCAAACTAGACCACTATAATCCATATCCAGGGTCAGTTTCAATTTTTATATGTTTATATATATATATATATATATATATATATATATATATATATATATATATATATATATCACACCATAACTCAAAAAATAATGATTGATTAAATTTAGCATATATCTACGTTTTGCAAGTGGCCTGGATGATTTCGTTAGCCAGGAAAATCGACCCAGGTCTACCCGGAAAATTTTGTGTTTTCTTTCTAAAAAAAATTTATATCTCCCGAAATACCAAAGTAAGGGAAACTAAATTTGGTATGCTGGTTTCTATTATAAAGAGTATACTATGGACCAAAATTCAGATCTCTATGTCAGAAGAGGTAAAAGTTAGAGGTAAATTAATTTTTAATTAATTAAATCTAGTTAAAAAAAGTTAAGACGTCAAAATTGATAATTATGGTAGGAGTACGAATTTAAGAAAAAGTACGACACGAAATGACTAACAAGCTCCTATATATGTGCCTAAGTGATTATTTTCCTTCATTTCGTTAAAATGTGAGCAAAAATTCCATTGTAAATAAAACTGGTTTGCTGTAAATAGTAAAGACTTAATTAATGTAGGTACTACCGATACCAGCTAGTACATACATGTCGACCGTAGCCCAGTGGGCTAAGCCCTGTACATAGGATAACTGACTCCTACATGGAGAGTTCTAATCCTAGTTAGTGACTTCACTTTTTATCAATTTTTTTAGTCTCATTTCACTTTACCGTTATCTGATTAGATTGTTGTTATTCCGATGAATCTTTTAGCGAGTTTTTGTATAAAAAATAATTTAATAAAGAGGAGGTGAAAGTTTTAGGATTTAATTCAGTTTGAATAGCACATCTGGTTGTCTGTTCTTGCCCTAACTTAGTGAAACCGTTACATATTTAATACAGACTTTTCCCGTGGCTTCACAAATGCTTGTTTTAGTAAATTGTCTTTAAAAAAATCACTAATGAGGAGATCCCGACTTTTAAATTTAGAAACGATTTCTACAAATTAGCGCGAACTAGGCCCCCTAGAACCCACATCCAGGGTCAGTTTTAATATATATATATATATATATATATATATATATATATATATATATATATATATATATATATATATATATATATATATATATATATATATATAAAGGGTGAACCATTTACCAAAATTTGGGTCTGTAAGTGTAAAGACAAAAAAGTTATAAGCATTTAAAGAAAAAAAATTGGTGTTGATTATGTAAAGAGTGTTCTGCAAACCCTTAAGTTTCAGCTTCAACGTACTTACCCTTCATTTTAATAAAATATTTCAAGAAAATTTTTTATTAAGTTTATGGTTTAGCTGTCTATAATTTTTAGCTAATTTTCGTTGAAAACATTCGTTAATGAGGAAACTTTTAAATTCTAAAAAGACTTCTTTAAATGAGCGCAAACCAGGCCCCCTAGAATCCATATCCGGGTTTACTTTGTGTTTACATATGTACAGGGTGACGCATTTCTACGTTAAACCTCAATATAATTGTTTAAATGCAAGATATTAGAAAACATTGTATAGGTTACTTATAAGGTGTCTTGAACTGCATATTATAAAATTATTTTTACAATCATAGGCCGGCCCATAAGTCGTTGGTGGTACCTACAATTTTTTCCTTGAACAATCCTTATTGCATTTTTGCCTTTTTCATCGCAATATGATGCATGTTGTGAAAAAAATCGAGGCGCAGCAGTGCCACAAAAACTCTAGAAAGGTACATTATTAAAACTAGATCTTTAAATTTAAACGGACCTTGGAGATCGGATTTAGAAGTCCCAGTTATCGATTATTTGAAGAAATTTGTATTTTATATGGAGCTAGAAAATTAAAATTTGGTACTAAGATATAACTATGTAAGTACTGCAAGTCTTTTTTGTGTTACAAATTTCATTAAAGTTACAAAAGTTTTCCAGAAAAAAAATAATTATTTACAAAGGGAATGTACCTGCCAAATCATAAGTATGGCAGGTATTTTTCCTTATTAATTGCTTGGTTGGTTTTGTTTTAGTCAACTCAATCTAGTTTTTGCAAACAAAACAACAAAATAGTGTTTTTAAAACAAATTTGTAGTTATCCGCGAAGCTCATAATGTAATTTTTCTTTAATTTATTACCCGCGTTGCGTTTACATAGGTGTTACTATGGTTAAAGATTGAAGATTCTAGCTTAATGGGAAATTGAAATATTTTTAAAAAATTCTCTACCATAACGTACTTGCTGCATCGAGAACCGTATCAAAACTTATTTACTTTTGCTGTATCCATACTTTTAGAAAACTATAAAATATTGTAGCTCTCTATGTGAGACTGACAAACAAGACAAGCTCAAATTCGTTTTTTTTTAATTTATACGTAAATTTCCTGCGATAACGTATTTGCAGCACCTAAACTCTTTTTAATACTCATTTATTATTGTTGTTTATATAATTGAAACTCCTCTATGACATTCTGTAATTTCATTTACTTCAAATTTTCCATACACCATATGAAGAGTGAAAACTATAAGTAAAGAAAACAACAAGTACCTGGGTATGATAAGTGCTTACTGTATTATTTTGAGGAAGGTGTATTTCTTTTTGAAATAATGTTGTTTCACTTTGGTAATATAGTACGTACATGCACTTATTAAGAATCTGAATCTGATTCACGCACCTTTATTTACCTACACTTTCTTATTTGTTTCATTGGATGTTAAAATCATAATATACTACAGTCGGGGGCCGAGGGCATTTGTTAAAGTTGGGTTAAAATTAATAGTTGGGTTATTATTTACCCACTATTTGTATTATCCTTAGAATATAGGTAGTTGTTTTATATCCTAAGATTCTAAGGTTAGCTTTAGCGGAGTGGATTTAGAAGTTAGGCGCAGAGCCTACAGGATTCTATCATTTACTGCTGTCGGTTAGCAGAATAACAAGTGACAGATAGCTGGGTAGTGTTGTCAGATTAAACTAGGAGAGGCAGGTGGCTTTTAAATACCGCAAATAATATCCATACATAATAAAATGTTGTTCTAGATTGCTTTTAAACAAATTGAATCACGTTCATTAAAACTTTTTATTTATTACTAAGTACACATTTTTCTCTGATATTCAAATTCAGATGACAGTTGTGGCAAATGGCAACCCCGCTGGTTGTTTATTGTGACATATTTTTAAAACCTATCTTTTTGTTTGCAATGGCAGCTGATATATCTGTCTGACCTGTCTAACATTGTAGGCATTCAATCAGAGGTAATTTCAGGTCGTATTATAGATTATTTATTTTTTATTTAGTTATAACTTCAGATTAACCGAACCAGTTAAGTTAAAATTTGGTACATACACCACTTATACAATGTCTACGTGCGTGTGAAGTTTTAGTTTCATAAATTTAGTGGTTCACAAGATACCGCGTTTTCAAAAAGCTTTTCGCATTTTTTTCCAAAAATATTTGAATGTCAAAACTGTCTAACGAACTCGTATAAGCTATTTACACGGCGAAGAGGATCGCCAATCTTGGTTTTGATTGGTTAAGTATTTTTTGAGTTATCGGTTGGAAATATTACTACTTTGGTAATATTCACCAGTCAATCTAATCAATCAAGAAAATACTAATAACTATTTTAGTTACTAATTTGATAATTAACAAATGATTAAGATGGGACGCTATTTTTTGCATCAACCTAACTAAAATATCTCGTTAGAAGCACTATGGCGAGGTATGCACAAACGGTCTCAATTTCCTGTTTTAAGTTTGTTAAGTTGTGTCAATCAAATTATATGATGTAACAGCTATCCGAGTTACTTTCTGTGTAGAAATTTTAGGTACAAATTTCACCAACAGTTCTTTTTTCCTCCTGGCTTTGGACAGTAGATTATTTACTCTATCGGCAATAGAAAATCCCGTGTATTTGTTTCAGGTCCAGAATCTATCTGCAGAAAAAAGCCTACCAACTATCTCAGCTGTAAAGTTAAAAATGAGAAACATCGGCAAACTTCTAGAAGTGTTAATAGCAGATACAAGGAACGCTTTTCTGCATATAGAAAAAGCTTACCAGCGATCTCAGCTGTAAAGCGAAAAATCAGAAACATCGGCAAACTTCTAGAAGTGTTAATAGCAGATACAAAGAACGCTTTTCTGCATATAGAAAAAAGCCTACCAACGATCTCAGCTGTAAAGCTAAAAATCAGAAACATCGGCAAACTTCTAGAAGTGTTAATAGCAGATACAAGGAACGCTTTTCTGCGCACAGAAATAGCCACGTTGACAAATCTAGAGTTGCAAAATATTATCGTTTATTATGGTTTTTATGAATGCATATAAATGAATTTAATTTTCTCTTGTTTGACGATGCCATAAAACGTCAAACTGGTTAGAGAGAAAAGAAAAAAAAACACTTTTGAATCCAAGTGGTCTTTACATCTGAATTTAGTAAGATGATATTAATATTCGATATTAAAATAGAACACTGTTCCCAGAAATAAACAGCAAAACGCTCAACGTCTGCTCTACCGTATTGTAAGTACATGGATTCAGTTATTGTTGCCATATGATAGGGAAGAGGGGTGAAAAACTGTATTGTGGCTTAATACTGTGTTTGTTTTTGAGATTTTGTATACCCGGCATTGTTACAGTAGCCTTGTAGTCCTTTAGGACTTAGTATAAGTAGCATTAAGGGCTAGATTTGGTCCTGTGAACCGGATATACTGGGGTTTGATTGGCACTAACTCGACGAAGACCGTACTGGCGTATGTTGACACAACGTATGATTGATTAGTGGTAAAATTAGTTCGCAGTTCTGTTGGTTCTCTTGCTGCGATGCTCGAATTTGCAACGTAAACTTACTGCTAATCTTGTTGTTTCATTACATTTTGCAATTTATTTTTCTAAGTGAAAAATAACCCCTTATATTTAATTTAGAGAATAATCATTGACTACATTGCTTCTGTGTTTTTTCTATAATTTGATTTTGGCATGAACATTAAAGAAGGATCAAGAAGTAAACGAAATCAAATTGTATTAACAATAATATCTTTTATTTTTTAGTGAATTTTCATTATGAAAATTCACTAATGGAGAGGTATCGATGCTAAGACTTTTGGAAAGTTTCTTCAAATGAGCGCGAATTAGGCCCCCTGAAACCCAAATCCAAGGTCAATTAAAAAGTTATATATATATATATATATATATATATATATATATATATATATATATATATATATATATATATATATATATATATATATATAGGGTGCCCCAAAAGTCGTAACTCAAACGTCACACGAAGATAGACTAGCTCAAGCTCTTTCAGAAAAACCCTAAATGAGCTTATCAAAAAGTTTACGGTTTTCAAGATATTAACAATTTTAAGAAAAAAATGAAAATTGTCAAATTTTAGGGTATTTTGCCCCTCCACATGCACAAAACATTTCCGAAATGTGATTTTTGTACCTGTTAATCCTCGATAATAGCGTTATCGAACCAATCTGAAATATTTTGTATTATTATTTAGAAAATCTGAAGAAAAAAATAAAAAACCGGACTTTTCTTTCTCAATTTTTTTTAATTTGGAATAAACCACCCTCCGCACTGAAAAAAATTAGTAAAATTTACTGGCTCATAATTTCAAAAACTTCCCTGTTTTATGGAGATTCCAAAATGGTATAAAACATTATCAATATCTCTTAAAAGTAATTCACTATCGACGATTTAAAGCAAATTTGGAAGTCAAATCAGGTAGCTAATAAATAAAAATAAACAGTTTGTGACATTTACAAAAATTATTATATTCATAACAGATGCTCTATTTGACGGTCATTCTGTCTTATACATAAACGTTATCGTCTTAGGAACGATCCTCTTAGTCTTCTTAGACTGCTTCGTGAAATTTATTGAGCTGCTGTTATGAATCTTTGACGACCACCTGCCCGGGTATGTCTGATTCAAGTATTGCCTGACTGCTAAGGCAGAGTACGCTGGGCATCCATCATTTTGAAGCCACCTTGTAGTAGACGTTGAGACACCAGTTCGTCTCTGTACTTTCCGCGTCGAGGTACCAGGTTCTTCGATAACAGCATCCAGAACAGCATCCTCGTCTGCAGTTCCTGGTCGCCCAGTTCAATCAACACGATCGATGCCAAGCATTCTAATAGCGCTGTTATCGAAGAACCTGGTACCTCGACGCGGAAAGTGCAGAGACGAACTGGTATCTCAACGTCTACTACTCATAGAATTTTAAAAAGGTATGGGTACCATATTCAGACGGTCCAAATTTTGGAACTGCGTGAATACGCAAGGCGCAAGCGATTTTGCGAAATTATGTTAAGAAAAATCATACAAGATCCCAATTTCTTCGATAAAGTTTTATGGAGTGGCGAGTCAGCATGTACAAATGATTTGTTACATGAACCTCCATAACTTTCATAGTTGGAAAATTGAAGATCCACGTGAGTTCAGAGAGCATCGATCCCAGCATCAATTTAAGATAAATCTCTGGGCCGGTATTTTTAACGGAACACTTTTGGGACCAGTGGAACTGCGCCCTACGTTAAATGGCCAAAGAGATTTGGCGTTTTTACAAAACAATTTGCCAGAACTGCTGGAAGACACCCCATTAGAACTTCGGCGAACAATGTGGCTTCATAATTATGGATGCCCAGCATCATCTGCCTTAGCAGTAAGGCAATACTTGAAGCAGACATACCCGGGCAGGTGGACGTCAAAGAATCAGAACAGCAGCTCAAGAAATTTCACGAAGCAGCCTAAGAAGGCTAAGAGGACCGTGGATAAGACGATATCGTTTATGTATAAGACAGAATGGCCGTCAAATAGAGCATCTGTTATGAATAGAGTAATTTTTATAAATGTCACAATCTGTTTATTTTGATTTATTAGCTACCTGATTTCACTTCCAAATTTACTTTCAATCGTTGACAGTGAATTACTTTTAGAGATATTGATAATGTCTCATACCATTTTAGAATTTCCATAAAACAGGGAAGTTTTTGAAATTATGAGCCAGTAAATTTTACTAACATTTTTTTAGTACGGAGGTTTATTCCAAATTAAAAAAAAATGGGGAGGAAAAGTCCGATTTTTATTTTTTTTATTCAGATTTTCTGAACAATAATACAAAATATTTCAGATTGTAAGCAATGTTATTTTTTCTATTTATAGACGTAAATCCTCTTAACTTTGCCACCGAATGCGAAATAAACTGCATACTATGACACAAAATAGTACAAAGGTATGCTGTGCACTAATTTTGGATAAATTATCTCTTTCAAATAGCAAGAAATTAAAGAACCCAAAAATTTATAAAAATCAACTTCAACAGCCTGTACCTTGAAAACAAAAACATTCGGACATTATTGTGTATGAACTTTTTTTATTATTTTTTCGTCTTCTATCGAGTGGTCTTATGCGTTGTAGTTTGTTTGATTGCGCCCATTATATACGTTAATTATAGGACATGTTGAGCTGCATTTTATACAATTATTTTGATAATCACAGGATGAGCCAAATTCCTTTGTAACTGCAACTGATAATTTTTCCAATGAAACATGGTAGTGAATTTTCATTAAAATGTTTTTAATAGCAAATATGTGTGTTTTTTAAGAAAGCAGGCATAAGATTTGGTTACCAGTATAACATACAGGTGCTTCACGGTGAGTGGCCTATTAGACGTTTCTGGAAAACTACATCTATTTAAATTCTGAAAATTGGTATTGGCCCGTTTTTGATACTCATCTTTCCAACTAAAATATTTTCAGTTAGCCTGCACTTCCGGTTATATCGGAAGTCGATACAAACTTTGTTTTTTAAAATAGAACATCCTGTATATTATTAGCTTTTTGAATTACACGTTCAATTTAAGGGCCACTTTCGTCACAACATACCGTTTCGGATTTATTCGCCATTTTGTAGAAAAAATTACGATTGGAGAGCTTTAGAAAAATTCCGATATCTTTAAAGACATGCAAGATAGAAACATGCGATTTCCACTATCCCATAGAGCGTAAAAATTCCTACATACTGTTATAAACACAATACGATTTTAAGATAACTGTTATTTATAACATATATTTGAATTTGAAAATTTTCAGTCAGAGATAACTTGATTTTTTTAAATATAACGGTACCCATATGTCCCCAGCATCTGATTCAGCGTTAAATTCCCTAACTTTTAAGTATACATTACCCTATACCTATCTCATACAGTTTTCTTTGAAAATTGTTTTGAAAATATTAATGGTCAGCGGAGTGGCGCCAACCTTTGATTACTTCTGCCTTCAATGAGTGTCTTATTTTAAAAGCGACACACAGTAACTTGCAGTTTCAACCGATTTATTTTTTGATAACTTTCCGACCTATATTGGGTATTTCCTATAGCTAAAAAGGACAGTTTTTGAGGTATTTAGAGACATTCAATAATATAACACAGCATTCCCTTATACTGTGGTTGAACGTCAACGTTAAGGCAAGTGTGCCATGATGAACAATTTATATTACATACTTGTCATTCTAAATTATTCGATAAATGTCAATGTACAGTTAACATGGAAAATCATTATTCCAATGCAGATTATTTAAATCTATTTTACATCCATGGAGAATGTAATCGAATTATTAGTAAAACATGTAGAAGGTTTAATGAGTTTAATCCTAATCTGCCACCCATGAGTAAAAAGAAGTTTAGAAGGATTGAGTTAAATTTCCTAGAATTTGGTACCTTTAAAGCAACCAAGTTAATCCCAGTCAAGTGACTAGAGATGAAGATAACGAAATAACTATCCTGGCTTATTTCGAACGATATCCACATGCCTCTATTTACACTACAGTCAACGAAATACGTATTCCTTACTTCTTTGTAGAAAGATTCTTGTGGAAGCACAAAATTCACAACTGTAAGTTTACTTTAGTGCAAGCTGTGCATCCAGAAGATGCTAGTAAAAGGGTCCAGTTTTGTGAAACGATGTTAATTCATATTCAAGGAGATGATGACTTTAAAAAAAAATTATATGGGCCAATGAATCCAAATTTTCTCATAAAGGAGTTTTCAATAGACATAAGAGTCATCTTTGGGCAAATCAAAACCCTCATGCTATTAGGGAAAGGGGATTTCAAGTAAAATTTAGTTTCAATGTGTTTTGTTTATTGAAAGGTAATAACTTTTATTATCATATTTATTATGGAACCTTCACTTATAATCGTTACATGAAAATATTAAGAACAATAATTACAGACTTTTTAGACAATTCACCATTATCAGAATATTGAACTTGTTGGTATCAACATGACGGAGCTCCTGCTCACTCTACACGAAAAATATGTAACACACTCGACGATCTATTTAAAGATAGAGGGATTGGAAAGTGCGGTCCCTGGATATGGCCGCAAGAAGTCCAGATCTTACCCCGCTTGATTTTCATCTTTGGGGAAAGAAGTAGGAAGGGCGTTTGAAGAGTTAGATAGGAATGAGATTCTGTCAGCAACCACTAGCGGCTTTACGACACGAATATTAAAATGTTTGAGTGATAATGGACAACATTTTGAGTAGTTACTAGTTTAGGAGGTGTGAGTTGTTTTGTTACTCGTGTTGTAATAATACTTCGAGGATTTATAAGATTGTGTAAGGTAATAATATCACTGTTGTGATGCTTGGATTTTTTTTTTTTAATATTTTAAATACATAATTTTCAAACACAGTAACAATATTTCTTTGTTATAATTTTTAACTTGAACATGAAATATTTTTGTTTCTACTGTATTTTTTTTGTTACGTACAAAAAAATGACATCGCCCCGCTAACAATTACGATTTCAAATCAATTTTCAAAGAAAACTGTATGAAATAGGTATAGGGTAATGTATACTTAAAAGATATGAAATTTAACACTGCATTAGGTGCTGGGACAATATGGGTACCATTAAAAAAAACAAGTTATCTATGATTGAAAATTATCAAATTCAAATGTATGTTATAAATAACAGTTATATTAAAATCGTATTGTGTTTACAATAGTATGTAGGAATTTTTACGCTCTAGGGGATAGTGAAAACCGCATGTTTCTATCTTGCATGTCTTTAAAGATATCAGAATTTTTCTAAAGCGCTCCAATCGTAATTTTTTCTACTGAATGGCGAATAAATCCGAAACGGTACGAACTAGCCCGAATATGCTGTGATCAAAGTGGCTCTTAAATTGAACGTGTAATTCAAAAAGCTAATAATATACAGGGTATTCCATTAAAAAAACAAAGTTTGTGTTGACTTCCGGTATAACCGGAAGTGCAGGCTAATTGAAAATATTTTAGTTAGAAAGATGAGTATTAAAAAAGTGCGGATACCAATTTTCAGAATTTAAATAGACGTATTTCTCAAGAGACGTCTAATAGGCCACTCACCGTGAAGCACCCTATATATAATAGAAACAATGTGCCATATTTCATCAACATAACTTTATTGTTTGAAAATGTACAAAAAGTAAAAGTAAACTTAAAGTGTTCGCGAAAAAACTGATTTCCTGGTCAACCTTATAGGTTAATAGCAAATTGAGCTATTGAAATTTGCAGCATTTAATGAAAATTCGATACCATAACGCACTTGCTGCCTCCCGAATTTATTTTCTTACAATCATGCATTATATTTCGATGGAAAATGCAAAAATGCAATAACATAAGGCGTGTTCGATAAAAAAAAAAAGAAAATTTGTATCACGAACGACTTATGGGCCACCTGTGATTGTAGAAATATTTTTTAAGATGTAGCTCAAGACACCCTATAATTAATGTAATACAATATTTTCTTCGCATCGTGTAAAACATTCTTCTTCAGACATTTTCTTTCCATTGCTTGTATTAGTTTCAGTTTCTTTGCCTAAATGTTGCCGATTATGACGTTTTAAATCGCGACTGTGATGTTTTGAGGAAAACCCCAATTTATTTTTCTTTAAATGGCTATAACTTTTTCTCTTTTAACTTAGCTAAATTTTGGTAGATAGTTCACCGGGAATGATATAACCCCGCTTACCAAATTTCGTTTCCCTTTGCTATTTCCGGAGATATATATTTTTTTTGAAAGAAAACACAAAATGTACCGGGAAAACCTGAGCTAATTTTCCTGGCTAACAAGCTTGTCCAGGCCACTTGGAAAAGGAAGCTAATCACCAAATTTAATCAAAATCTGCCCATTATTTTTTGAATTATCGGTGTGATACATATATATATATATATATATATATATATATATATATATATATATATATATATATATATATATATATATATATATATATATATATATATATATATACATATAAAAATTGAAACTGACCCCGGATATGTTTCTAGGGTCTAGGCCTGCCAAATGTTGGAAAAGAGCGCCTTTTTAGGGGAGCGATAGGCTCTTTTTTCGCATTTTCCGGCTTGTATTACCTTCCCTGCCCAGCACCCCTGTTCGTTCCTTGTCCCGTAGCTTCCCTGGGGGGTGAGAGCAAGACATTTTTCTTGTTGCATCTTGCTCTTAGGAAGGTTTTAAGGATGTCTGTAAAGAAACTTATCAAAAAAGCGTTCGGGAGTTAATCTGCAAAATTACCAATTTTTTTTTTAAAAAATGCACTAATAATTGTATGAAAATGCACTTGCTGCGTTAGAGGTCTTTAAAGTCAACAGTATCTAAATACTTTTACATGTTTCTAATAACTGTGGAAATAAGGACAATTAAATAATTACATTGTTATATTATATCAAAAAATCTTGACGTACTCAGTGTAAATAGACAATAATAAACTGCTTGGCGGTCACTTTTTCCAGAACTTGAATCACGCTTTAGGATTTTCATAAATTACAGCTTTTAGTCCAACGCTCAACTGACTATATACAGTATTACAAACAAAACATCTTAAAATAGCCCATTATCTTACCACAAAACCGCTCCTCGTAAATCCGAGACATGATTCATTACGTATAAAACGACAAATGTATCATAAATAAGGCCTTATAAATCCAGTTACATAACTAATTTCAAAGGCGTATCTTTTCTTTCATATCCAAAATCGTTAAAATCCCAAAACCCGCTACGCTCATAAAATAACACACCTTTACACGTAGAGAACGACAAGACAACGATATTTTTATTGCAGTCATCTCAGTGGGCCATGTGAACAGTCGCTTTAATATGAAGGCGGATGGCGGGAATAGTGTTGATGGTCAGTTGTTTTGTCTTCCGGCACAGGTTACTAGATAGAAAATAACTAACGTTATAAATCAAGGGTTGCCGATTAAAAAGCCAAGGTTAGTACTTTTATTTTGGACATCGGCACTGGCTAAAAGGTTAATAATTCCTAGAACTGATTGGGATGGGATGTAATTGCCTTATAGGTGTTATGTGGGTCAATATATTCTCATTTACGAATAAAAAAGTTCAGTGTGCGTCCTAATAATGGTCGGTGTTTGCGTAGGCAGAACGTTGATTGCCAATCGACAGAAATAATCATTTGGTTTTATCCTGCGTTAATCATATTGTATTTGAACGAAGATTAAATCTCGATCAGGATGATTCATGTCAAACAGAGAGCGAATTGCCGATCCAATAATTTACAATCTCTACGTTGATAACAAACCTTTGTATTAAATAAAAGGTTTTTCAATTCAACAATGAGTTTTTGAACAAACCCAAGGCACGGTAATAGGCAACCCGCTATCGCCATTTATTGCAGACCTTTTCACGAGTAGATTTGAAACAGATCTTGAAAGTGAAAGTGAGTATTTTCGTAGAGTGTGTTTTCGGTACGTGGATGATATTTTCGCAGTGTTCAACACAAACATTTGCAGAATAGAAGATTTCATTGCCAAATTAAACAATAAATTTTATTCTATAAAATTTACCCACGAATTAGAAATTAATAATAAACTACCCTTTCTAGATGTAATAGTTATAAAAAAAGACACTTTAGATTCGATGTCCATAGAAAGCAAACCACCATCCTAAGCTACCTTCCTAACGACTCACATCATACGTATGCACAAAAAAATGGCCAGTTTGAATTTTGTAGTAAACGGGCTAATTAATTTTCCTTAACGTGGCCGAATATGACAGATACACTGCTTGCCTAGTGGAGAAATTAAGAAAACAAAGAGAATGTTAGCGGAATCAACGACTTTTAGAGGAGAGAAACAAGAAAAAACTTTGTTTGCTTACCATTTAACCTCGAATCACAAGGGGTCTAGATATCATTTTTTTAAAAGCCAATTTGCAGTTAACATTTTCGACAAAAAATACTTTAAAAACCTTGCTAGGTAACCCAAAAAACAAGGACACTATGGCGAAAATGACGGAAATTTATGAAATAAGTTGTAAAGATTGTGATATTAAATACATAGGACAAACAAAAAGATCTATTGGAAGTGGATTTAAAGAACGTTTGCAACAATTAAGATACGGTACTATAGACAAATCTTACGTCGTCCGACATATTTGGGATGATAATCACCACGTTAATGAGGAGAATCTAAAATTAATAAAAAAATATTAGACAACCAAGAGAGCTAAACGCCTTCAAAAGTATAAATAGTGCTAAATATAGTAATAATAAGAATTGTGTGAATCTCGCTCCGCCGCCTATGGGTACTTTATAAAATAAATACAGGCATAAGCACGAAATATATTAATTTTTGGTGTCGTTGAACCTGCCTAAATCGTTAGTGACCAACTACCTGCAGAAGATTATAAATAGAGTTGTCGATTTAGAATTATTTATCCTCTGATGACGCTAACTTGGTTAGTGAAACAATCGTCAGTTTTTTTTATGTGTTGTGGTGATTTGGGTTCACCAAGTGTGCTTATGAAGAAAATAGGTTGCTTCCGGTCGTTACTTAAAAACTCTGAAAGCACAAAATATTTCAGATTTCAAAATATAGTAGAAAAAATTTACCATATTTTATGAAAATAACTTATTGCTTGAAGATGTACAGTCGTTTTCTAGCCAACGCACCTTAGGTTTATAGCAAATTGGGTTATTGAATTTTGAAGCACTTAATGAAAATTCGCTACCAAGACGCACTAACTGCGTCTTGATTTTTTTACAAACATGCATCATATTTCGATGAAAAAGGCCAAAATGCAAAAAGGAATGTTACAAAAATGTAGGTAACATCCAACGACTTATGGGCCACCATGTGATTGTCAAAATAATTTTACAGGATGCAGCTCAAGACACCCTATAGGTAAGGTATACAATTTTTTCTCGTATCTTGCATAATAACAATTATATTGAGCTTTATCGTAGAAATGCGTCACCTGTATATATGTAAGCAGAAGGTAAACCCGGATATGGATTCTAGAGGGCCTAGTTTACGCTCATTTGAAGAAATCTTTCTAGAATTCAAATATCGCGGTCTCCTCCTATATATATATATATATATATATATATATATATATATATATATATATATATATATATATATATATATATATATATATATAACTGACCCTGGATATGGTTTTTTTTTAATTTACTTAAACAAGCACTTGTGAAGCCACGGGAAAGTCTACGACTGTATTAAATATGTAACGGTTTCAACAACTTAGGGCAAGAACAAACAACCAGATATGCTATTAAAATTGAATTAAGTTTTAAAAGTTTTCATCTCTTCTTTATAAAATTATGTTTTTACAAAAACTCGCTAAAAGTTCAGCGGAATCACAACAGTCTGATCAGATAACGGTAAAGTGAAAGGAAATTTAAAAACATATCATAAAAAGTGAAATCACTAACTAGGATTAGAACTCGTTATGTAGGGTTCGACTATCGGAGATGTACATGATTTAACCGACTCGGCCACGCTCGATATGGAAGACTGCCAGGTATATCTAGTAGTACGTTAATTGTATTAACGTCTTTTCTATTTTGACCAAACAATTTTTATTTACAATGGATTTTTTGCTCATATTTGAACGAACTGAAGGAAAATAACGACTTAGACATATATCTAGGAGCTTGTTAGTCATTTGGTGTCGTATTTTTCACTCACGTTCGTACCTGCACCTGCTATAATTATCAATTTTGACGTTTTAACTTTGTCTCATCAGATTTTAATAACTAAAAATTAATTTACCTCTTCAATGTAGGCGACAGTGACGACCTAGAATTCCGGAATAATTTTCACATCCCAGGCTTTTTTTTTAATATTTTATACCTTTATGAAAATTTTAAGTCTCAAATATTAAGTTTATATTTGGTTATGAGTAAATTTAATTTGCCGATACCGTATCTATAATTTATTTTTATATCTATCCTATATTGATTGCTAATATTGACCAATAATGGAAAAAATATATTGTTGCCCTAGTTTCAATATCTTAATATTTAGTTATATTGTTTTATCATATTAGGAACATAATTTGGGTTGAATATTGCAACATTATTGCAGCACTATATCAATTCAATATTTATTACAATATTTTGCCAAATGTAAAAATGTCTCATTATTGGGCAAATATAGCTGTTCAATATGTAGTCCCTATATAGGGTAGCGCATTGAAAACGAAACAGACCAATTGGCGTCCAGAGAATATATTTTTTAAGAAACGCTGAAACACTTCAATTTTAATATTGAGAGGGACATGTTTTGACACAAAACTCAACTTTGTCACATCAACCCTTTAAGGGTGCTGATAACAACCCTTATATTTTAAATAGGGAACATGGGTCGAGCGTTACATCATATGAAAGCTCTTTCTTTTCTGAATTCAGCACACTAATTTTTTTTGAAGTTTTATCAACTCGTTTAAAAATTATTCACATTTGAAGATGCAAAAACGCATTTCACTCATTCCGATAAGAAATGTGATGATAGTCAATGTTTTGTTGGTTTCTAAACAATATCAGAACATTTATTATCGGAATTAGAGAAATGTTGGAGTTTTGTGAAGTTATGACTGCACGAATAGCTGATAACGGGAACTTTCTGTTCAATATTTGTTTTTCAGACGAGTGTACGTTTTTATTAAACTCTACAGTCAATCGTCATAATTGTCGTTATTGGGCAGATAATAATCCAATAAATTTTCACGAAGTCCACACTCAAACTCCATAGAATTTGAGTGTCTGGACTGGCATTTTTGGAGACCGTTTAATCCGCGCAATTTTTCTTGATGGCAATTTGAGTGGCGAAACGTATTTGGAGTTACTAGAAGATATCGTTTACCCTCTACTAATTGACATTGTTGAAAATGATGATCGCTATCAAGAAAATCAATTAGTTTTTCAACAAAATGGAGCTCCTCCGCATTTTTCACAACGTGTTAGGGAGTTTTTGAACAGAGTTTGCAGATCAATGCATTGGGCGTAGAGGTGCTATTGGATGGCCCCCTAGATCACCGGATTCAACTCCTTTATTTTTTTTCTATGGGGCCATTTAAAGAGTAGAATTTTCGCAACAGAACTCTGGAAGAATTACGACGACGCATTGTTGAAGAATGTCGTCTAATAACTACACAAATGCTCCAGAATGTCAGAGCTCTTTTTGAACAAAGTTTGTACTTTTGTATGGAAGCTGGTTAACAATTTGAACACTTACTTAACTGCATAAACATTTTTGAACGTTTGGTTTTGTTTTTTTTTTTAACGAAAAATTGACTAAGTATTGCATTTCTTATCACAATGAATGAAATACGTTATTGCAACTCCAACTGTGAAAAATTTTTAAACGAGTTGATAAAACTTCCAAAAAATTTTGTGTGCTGAATTCAGAAAAGAAAGAGCTTTCAAATGATGTAACACTCGACCCATGTTTCCCCATTTAAAATATAAGGGTTCTTATTACCACCCTTAAGGGGTTGATGCGACAAAGTTGAGTTTTGAGTCCCCCTCAATAATAAAATTGACGTGTTTCAGCGTTTCTAAAAAAAAAAATTCTCTGTGCGCAAATCGGTCTGTTTCGTTTTCAATGCGCCAGCCTATATAATCTATGCCTAACCAATATTGTATGAACATTACTTGCTACATGGGCACTCATTCTATGTTGGCTAGAAAAAGCTTTTTCTTTAAAAGAAAATGGAAAATGGGTGTGCTATAAAATACAGAAAATCAAAAAATGTATAAACAACTTTGGAACTACTTATCAAAATAAATATTTGTTATGTCTGTTTCATGACCATAAATCAAATTTTGATGGGAAAGTAATGATGGATGTGTAAAGATTAGTAGTAAATGAAGGCAGTGATTGGAAATGTAAGATGGAAGAAAAATGGTACAAAAAGTTTATTTAAAATGGTTTGTCAAAAATCGAAGTATGTCATATTTGGATAATGCACTGTCAAGTATTTTTAGAATAAACTGTTTAAATTATGTCACTATATACAACACAAGTCAAAGTGGACTTACTGTATAGACATATTGTGTAATTTCCGCCAATAAAGTATAAGTATAAGTATAAGTTTAATTGTGAAAATTATGCTATTCTGAATACGGAAGATGTGTATAAAAATCTAGTGACTTCGATAGTATCCCACCGATGTAGATGCTTAATAACCTCATAATAACAAATTCAAATAACATCTGCACAGACTTTTTAACCTCTATTAATTCACTTGCGTCGCTTTATGCAAGAAACCCTATAGTAATTCAAATACAAGAAAGCGTCCACGGTCTCTACCATGCTGGCAAATCAATCACACTGATCTGGACGCCTTCCCACAGTGGCATTGTAGGCAATGAAAATGCTGACGAATGCTCACGGAATGCGATACTAGAAAAGACAATAATGCCCATACAAACCCATTCAGACCTTATTGCCAATATTAAAGAAAGTTCTAAAGCCAAATGGCAAACCCACTGGTCATCTATTGACAACAAACTTTGCAAGATCGAAACATCAGTGACCCCAAAGACGCTCCCAAGTCTAACAGGCAGGAAAGAAGTCGCGATCAGAAGAACTCGTATAGGCCATTGTAAGTTCACCCATGGATATCTACTTACCCAGCAACAACAACCTCAATGTGAAATATGTGACAGAGTGATTACTGTTAACCATGTGCTTCAAGAATGTCCACTATAGATCAATCCAAGACTCGAATACCTAAATGGGAAAACACTAGCCCAAATTCTTGACTTGAGTGAGCCAAATGTGACTAATTTACTCTGTTTTTTAAGACAATTACTTACTATTTGATAGCATTTGATTACATATACTTTAATTAGCGAAACAAAATGTACCGATAGTGTCAATGACCTTCGATGTTAAGACACTTTAACCTTCCAAATAAAATAAAAAAAATAAAAAATAACATCTCTATTTGCTTAATTCTAGGTAACACTGGAATGCGTCTATTGGCACAAATTTATTTCCAGCTTAGCTTTTGCATATTTACCACATGGTCAATTGAATATTCAATGAAGCTTGTTATTGTAGTTCTGCATACTGTGACCCATATACCTACTAAGACATTCCTCACACTTGTTTCGTAATTGCTTTATGCCCTTATTCAAGAAGAGAACCTGCTATCTCTACATATATAATTAGCTAAAACGCTTCTTT
Source organism: Tillus elongatus (assembly GCA_964006375.1). Classification (NCBI taxonomy): domain Eukaryota; kingdom Metazoa; phylum Arthropoda; class Insecta; order Coleoptera; family Cleridae; genus Tillus; species Tillus elongatus. The sequence continues at coordinate 177,146,225 of OZ023265.1, forward strand.
ACCTGCTACTTATATGTTGCTTTTAACATCTATGCATATATGTATAAATTTAATTATAAAATCATACCGGTACATAGAGGTCGTTTAACAGGTAACACGTTTTAAAGAAATAATGTTTCATTACAAAGAAAGTTCAAAATTAATAAATAAAGGTCGGCGTGACAGTTAATGTTGTCAACTACTGGATACCAGTTTCGCGAACTCAGCGGTGTATTAATAGAAAAAAACCTCGACGCAGCAAGTGCGTTATGGTAGTGAATTTTCATAGAAATGATCTGGCACAAAATATTTTATTATAACTTCTTTTTCTTCTAACAAAGCCTACCTACCAAATTTAGTTATCATAGCTTTTTTATAAAAAAAATTTTCGAATGAAAACTCCGTAAGACCTCGTCCGATTTTCCGAACTTATCCAAGCTATTTACAAAAGAAAGGTACATGCCAAATTTTATTAAAATCGGCCCATTATTTTTTGAGTTATCGGTGTGATACATACATACATATATATATATATATATATATATATATATATATATATATATATATATATATATATATAAATAAATATATATATAAATATATATATATAAATATATATATATATATATATATATATATATATATATATATATATATATATATATATATATATATATATATATATATAAAAACATATAAAAATTGAAACTGACCCCGGATATGGGTTCTAGGGGTCCTAGTTCGCGCTCATTTGCAAAAAATTTTTCAAAATTCAAAAGTCGGGAAGTGAATTTTTTCTACGAAAATTAACTAAAACTTCATTGACGCCAAAAGCCACCATTTTTAGTGAATTTTCTTTAAAAAAGTTCACTATTGAGGAGTACCCAACTTTTGAATTTCCTCAAATGAGCGCTAATTAGGCCCCCTAGAACACATATCCGGGGTCAGTTTCAATTTTTATATGTTTATATATATATATATATATATATATATATATATATATATATATACATATATATATATATATATATATATATATATATATATATATATATATATATATATATATATATATATATATATATATATATATATATATATATATATATATATATATATATATATATATATATATATATATATATATATATATATATATATATATATATAACTCAAAAACTATTGGGCCGATTTTGATAAAATTTGGTGAATACCTTCATTTTGCAAGTGGCTTGGACAAGTTCGTTAGCTAGAAAAACCCGCCAAAGTTTTTCCAGAAAATGTTTATTAATATCTCCGGAATTAACAAAGTAAGGGCAACCAAATCTGGTACGCTGGTTTATATCATTATATGTAATTTACCTTCAAAATTTTATCTCTGTAGGTTAAAGAACAAAAAGTTACAGGCATTTAAAGAAACATAAATTTGGGTTTTTATCAAAACGTCAAAGTCACGATATAAAACGTCAAAATTGGTAATATTTAGGCAATGAACCTGAAAGTAATATGAGCTGTGGAAAGAAAATATCTCAAGAAGAATGTTTTACAAAGCCCGAAGTCTGAGTTTCAATCGTCATTGTCCCGCATTTTACTAAAATGTTCCCAGAAAATTCATTTCAAATAGACCCTTTCTCTGATGCTTTGGCAGTAGTGTTGGCTATATCGTTTAATGGTATATCATTTTTGTCGAATTTTCGTAAAAAATCATTAAAGCTCAATATATCCGTTATTATGCAAGATACGAAAAAAATTGTTTACATTAATTATAGGGTGTCTTGAGCTACATCTTAAAAAACATTTCTAAAATTACAGGGTGGCCCATAAGTCGTTGGTGATTCAAATTTTCTTTTTTTTTCAATCGAACACGCCTCATGTTATTGCATTTTTGCATTTTCCATCGAAATATAATACCTCTTTGTAAGAAAAGAAATTGGGGACGCAGCAAGTGCGTTATGGTAGCGAATTTTCATGAAATGCTTTAAATTTGGATAGTTCAACTTGCTGTTAACCTATCAAGTTGATCAACAAACCAGTTTTTTCAGGAACACTTTAAGTTTACTTTCGGAAATTTTTTGTACATTTTCAAACAATATAGTTATTTTGATGAAACACGGCACATTGTTTTTACTATATAGGTTATACTGGTAACCAAACTTGATGCCTGCTTTCTTAAAAAAAACATATTTGCTATTAAAAACATTTTAAATAAAATTAAGTACCATAACGCACTTGCTGCGCCCAGACTTTTTTAAATGAATGAATTTTTCTAAAAGCACAGCAAAAGTTGTATTTACCATTTCTTAAGTCTATCAAGAAACATAATATGTTAATTTCGCCTATTTTGATTTCAGGGATCCACTCCTGTTTTGCGTACCATAACTTTTGGACCACTTCTATAAACTAAAGGAGATTCAATTTTTTTCACAAATTGAGTCGACCTACGCTTTGCCGCATCCTTGGGGTGCTCACAGGCCACTGCGCCCTTAGAAGACACCTCACATTGATAGGCGTAGAGAGGGATCCCATTTGTCAGGAATGCGGCGAGGATGAAGAAACGTCTTATCACAACCTGTGTGAATGAGAGGCTATCGAGGACTCTGAATCAGGTATTACCGTCCAATTGAAGACCGACACAGCCTTCATTTCAAGGTCGAGGCGGTTTGGCGACGGAACCGAGTAAGTGTAGAGCATGGTTGCTGGGTTGCTGGGGTTGGCAAAACGGACCCATTGTGGCCTACTTGCTTGGCGTTAGTGTCCCCACCACTGCTACTACTACTACTACTTGACGTTTTAAGTAAAACCTTAGTTATTTTTTTATGTGCCTATAACTTTTTTGTCTTTCAACTTACAGAGCTAAATTTTGATATATGATTTACCTATAATGATATAAATCCGTGCACCAAGTTTGATGGCTCTTAATTTACTATATACAGTCTTGACGACTACTTCTCTGGCGTCACAGTGAGGCCAGAGAATTAGTTTCCAAATCTGTATATAGTATGGACTAGTGTCACCAAGTAAGGGCAACAACAATCAATTAATTGCTCTTACTTTGTTATTTCCGGAGATATAATTTTTTTTTGCGAAATAAAACACAAAACTATCCGCCCACTTAAAGAAATTAAGGAGACAGGCAAGATTTGTTGGACAGTAAACGTCTGGAAAACCTGTCCCAATCGATGTGGTTGGAAGCTACGTTGAAATGAAAAGAGCTGCCAGAGTTAGACAAGCATGGTTGCGACGTAAGCGCGACATCGCCCTTACATTGTAATGAAATCATTATTTTATTTTACAACGACTGTAGAAAATCAATCACTATGTCTTTGTTGTTTTACTCGTTTTATAATAAAATCTTGAAGAAACTTTTTGTGATTTGTTTTCGTTCGTATATGTGATAGTGAAAACACCATTATTGTTTTCTTTGAGCAAACCTGGGATTCATTTCTCCTGTTTATTGCAACTAATTATGTACACTTGTAACTTGCTAGTTCTTTTTGCATCATTTGTGAGTGCTTCTGAGGATTTTTTTAAAGTTAAACAGCAAACACCTCTATTATGTTTGATAGGAAGCCGTCTTGCATGTATAATGTTACAGAGCACCACTTTGCATGCTGCTTAATATGGGACACCTGTATATACGAGTGTATTGCATTATGTCTACATAACAATTTAATACTGCTCAATTTACATTCATCTGATTATAATTTCAAATTATCGATACGGGTAATTTGTATATTAGGCATTAGAGAGCCCATTACAAGTTAATACGGTTATGCCATGTGTAATTTTCAACGGATAATGAATTAATTATGTATTAATATATGGAGCTAATAAACGCAGATCAGTAAATCAAGTGTATTATTAACGGTTTGTCAACTATTTCATGACTTTTTAAACATATTTAAACAGACCACCAGCTCAGATAAAATAAAGATACGTCTTAAGTAATTGAAGTTCTTAAATAACTTCTTTTTATAGAATAGCAGTGTTTGTACACTATACTATTTTTCTTGTTGATAATGATTGAAATTTCGAAACTTTGCATTCTAGTGTACAAAGTCTGTAATGTCTTTGTTCGTTTCTGTTTAATGCTTCAAAATCCTGGTGTCACTCAGACTTAATTATAAGCCTTTCTTATATCATACAGGGCAAGGCCTATGTATTCTTGATTGCGCAAAATATCAAAAGTCTGGACGCAGCAAGTGCTTTATGGTAGTGAATTTTCATAAAAATGTTTTAAATGCAAATATGTGTGTTTTCTTTTTAAGAAAGCATGCATCAATTTTGGTTACCAGTATAACCTATATAGTAAAAACAATGTGCCATGTTTCATAAAAATAACTTTGTGTGAAAATGTACAAAAATTTCCAAAAGTAAACTTAAAGTGTTCCCGGAAAAACTCGTTTCTTGGTCAACCTTATAGGTTAATAGCAAATTGGGCTATTCAAATATGAAGCATTTGATCAAAATTCGCTACTTGCTGCATCCAGAATTTCTTTTCTTACAAAAATGCATTATATTTCGATGGAAAATGCAAAAATGCAACAACATAAGGCTTGTTTGATTAAAAAAAAAAAGAAAATTTGTATCACCAACGACTTATGGGCCACCTGTGATTGTAGAAATATTTTTTAAGATGTAGCTCAAGACACCCTATAATTAATATATACAATTTTTTTTTTATATCTTGTATAATAACGAATATATTGAGCTTTTTGATTTTTTATGAAAATTCGACAAAAATTATATACCATTAAACGATAAACTCTCTAGCTAAGACTACTGCCAAGCATCAGAGGAAGGGTCTATTTGAAATGACTTTTCTGGAAACATGTTAGTAAAATGAAGGACAATGACGGTTGAAACTAAGACTTCAGGGTTTGTAAAACATCCTTCTTGAGACATTTGATTTCCATATCCCGTATTATATTCAAGTTATTTGCCTAAATGTTGCCGATTTTGACGTTTTAAATCGCAACTTGGACGTTTTGAGGAAAACTCCAATTTATTTTTCTTTAAATGCCTATAACTTTTTGTCTTTCGACCTACATAGCTAAATTTTGGTAGATAACTTACCGATAAGGATATAAATCCGATTACCAAATTTGGTTGTCCTTACTTTGTCAATTCCGGAGATATGAATTTTTTTCTAAAGAAAACACAAAATTTTCCGGGAAAACCTGGGCAGATTTTCTTGGCTAACGAACTTATCCAAGCCATTTTCAAAGGAAATTTATTCAGCAAATTTAATCAAAATCAGCCAATTATTTTTTGAGTTATCGGTGTGATACATACATATATATATATATATATATATATATATATATATATATATATATATATATATATATATATATATATATATATATATATATATATATATATATATATATATATATATATATATATAAACATATAAAATTAGAACCTGACCCCGGATATGTGTTCTGGGGGGCCTAATTAGCGCTCATTTGAAGAAATTTTTTCAAAATTTAAAAGTCGGGATCTCCTCATTAGTGAATTTTTTTAAAGAAAATTCACTAAAACAAGTTACTTTCTTACAAAAATATAGACGCGTTTCATATTTTAAAACAATTTTTAACTGTGCGAAGATTCCATATTTCTTTTTAAACATATTAAACAGACCACCAGCTCAGATAAAACAAAGTTACGTCTTAAGTAATTTAAAGTTGTCAAATAACTTCTTTTTATAGAATAGCAGTGTTTGTACACTATACTATTTTTCTTGTTGATAATGATTGCAATTTCGAAACTGCATTCTAGTGTACAACGTATGTAATGTCTTTGTGCGTTTCTGTTTAATGCTTCAAAATCCTGATGTCACTCAGACTTAATTTTAAGCCTTTCTTATATCATACAGGGCAAGGCCTATGTATTCTTGATTGCGCAAAATATCAAAACAACTTACCTACTTACAAAAATATATACGCGTTAAAGCTTCATATTTTACAAACAATTTTTAACTATGCGAAGATTCCATATTATCAGGACAAACGAAATATGATTTTTTTTTTAAATGGTACCTACATTGACACCTCATAATTATCCAATATATGATTTCAACTCACTTCTTTTTGCGCTATCTATGCGAAAATATCATTTTGAAGCTTTGATAGAGTTTTCATAAAGAAAATGTTGCTAATTAATTGTTAAATATTAATTATTTAACAGAAAAAATATATAACATTATCCATGGCTAACATGATTCATATGAGCAAATTTTTAAAGTCTATTTTTTTAAACCTGCACTTTCTGAGCGCAAAAAGTGCGTTAGGTTGGCAAATTTTTATAAAAATTCCATTAAAGGAAAAAAGTCCCCTGGGATATCTTTCATAAAAAAATTTTATCTCCTTAAACAATCAAGCTCTTGATAAAATTTCGTATACATTTTCCTCTCATTTCAATCAGACTACAACTAACCGTTATCCACCACTCTAAGGATTAGGCAGAACAATGCCGTAGAGTTCATTTGCTTGCTTTTATTAACCCTTCATTAACCTCTTGAAAATGACTCCAGGGCAAGGAGCTGAAACGTCTTCAATTAATTTTAGACGCGGTTTAACCCGAGAACCAAGTATGTATACTTGATTTAAATCTCTCAGACACACCATTTTCGAGATATTTCAATTTTTGTATGTCGATGTCGTTCAAATATTAATTTTTTTCAAGTAGTTAATTGTATTGTCTGCAAATTTTAATAACAAATAAAACAACAAATAAAAAAGTTTCTACCATTTTATGATACCTAACTACAATGAATGTTAAAAATGGCCACCCTCCACTTCAATACACTTTCGTATTCTGCCGAGCATACAACGTCATACTCTGAGCAATATTTCTGGTGTATTTCTAATTTGTTCGCATCCAAGTACAATTCTTTGCTGCAGATCATCAACATTTTCAACATTTGATTCATAAACAATATTTTTGAGATGCCCCATAAATAAAAGTCTATAGGATTTAAATCAGGGGATCAAGCCGGCCCCGATCCATCTGCGTCCAAATGTATTGCTTAAGTAATTTCTGACATTTAGGGCGAAATGTGGGGGGGGGGGTTTCCGTCATGCATAAACCACAGGTTATGTCTTATGTCAATAGGTACATTTTCTAATAACCCGTTTAGTTGTTTTTGCAGGAATTCAAGATAAGTTGTATTTTTTTCTTACAATTGATAAGGGGTGCACTGTAGCTATACGGTAGGTCGATATTACTGGGTGTCAAAAAATTATAGCCAATTGAATGCAAGCATAGTCTTACAAGTGGCGCCCTCTACCAGCAGTGTTATTAACAATAACATATTTAAATTTCTTGCACTCAAAAACCCCCGCATGCCAACATTCACGCCAACATTTTAATTTGACTCAGACTGATTCGTGAAAAACTGACAAAAACAAATAATTTTAACACGCTGTAATTAAAAAAGGAAGCATTTGCGAACCCATGTTTATATGAAAAAATAGTCTTATTTTTTGTGCTGAATGTGCGCCTGTAACATAGACCATCTTTTTTGAATAATATAAATAATAAGAAAAAGATGGTACATTGAAATTTACTGTATCACATCCAGGCTTAGGGTCGCTTTACAGAGGGAAATACACACATAAACAAACACCTCTAAAAAAACCTGATTACATCGCCGGATTCGTAAAAAGACAGTTAGATCTTAAAAAAAGATGTAATTTTTTATCGGTAAGCTATTTAATGTTTTTCAGCTGGATCGTGCCACAGTTATTGTGTTTCTTAGCCTCCTGAAAATGTGTCAATTTGACGCGAAATATTAAAGGAAAAATTACATCCTTTTTTTATTTTCCAACTGTGTTTTTACGAATATGATGATGTAATCACGTTTTTAGAGGCGCTGTCCATGTTTGTGTGTGCCTCCTCTATCTAGAGTGTGCCCAAGGTTTGACGTGATGCAGTAAATTTTAATGTACCATCGCCTTAACCTAGCGGCTTCCTGTTAGTTTCGCTATCGGCCCCTGAAATAGTGTCAATTTGAGGCTTATATATATATATATATATATATATATATATATATATATATATATATATATATATATATATATATATATATATATATATATATTAAAGGACCCTAAAAATGGACATCTGGGGCTCTAGAACGCACTAATTTAAACATGTTCTTGAAAATTAGTGCTTATATGTAGGTGAACTGCTTTCCATAAAAACTAGTGATTTTAGGCGTATGGAATGCTTAACAAAACTTGCCATGAAAAACCCGTTGTGTGAAACTCAGCTAATAATTTTTAAAAAGAAAGCCTATTTTTAATCTACTTTTCTATTTTTGAACAAAAATATGACCAACCAAGAAATTTGCAAATATCTTTCTACCGGAAATATTTTAAACAATTGTATTAGTCAGCCGGCAAAAATCACTTTTTTTAACCATTTATTTTTCCTTTCGAAATGGCTTTGTGTCTCTAAAAAATACAGTTATTTAAACTAAATTCTTATACACTAGTTGCGAAAATAGATATTTTAGGCTAGTGTAAAATTGAGACATTTAAAGAAATTGCTACCATAACGCACTTACTGGATCAAAATTTTTTATTTTTATATTTTCTTTAACGTTGGTCTATTTCCGTATTAACGGCCAATCACCGACGCCAGCGAGCAGTTTACCTTACTATCCTGGAAATTTTACCAAACCCCTGCCTTGCTGTAAGGGTATAGAGATCATAAACGTGCCTATAAGCATATGGCTTATTTTTTTTAACCTCGGCCTATTTCCGCGACTATAGCCATACACCGACGCCAGGGAACAGTTTCACCTCACTATCCTCAAAATTTTGCCGAACCCCTGCCTTTCTGTAAGGAGGGTAGGAATCTTTAACGTGCCCAACATCGTATGGACACGGGACCGACGGCTTTATGCCCCCTTTGAAGGGTGGAACGTACAGACATTCAACTTGTTCAAACACAATGCCATAAGCTTGGTTGATGTTAATTTTACAGTGTGTACTGAAAAAGCTGAGAGTTAAACCCAGTACCCTTGGGTTCAGAGCTACACGTTCTTACCACTGAAACGCCGAGCGTGCAGACCTTTTAATAAATCATTAACTATAATTTTTATAACCTAAATTAAAAACACGTTTTCGGAGCGGCGTCAAAATAAATATAAACTTCCTACATCTGATCGTAGAGTTTCCTCAAGTACTTCTACCTATAAGAAACAAAAAGGTGATTTGATTTATCAACAGCTCTTTGAAAGTGGAAGGCTTAACCTTGCCAATTCTTCAATAATATTGAACAACACTACTTAGCCACATGGGCCGCTATCTACGAATAGTAATTGCATACAGCAGAATTTTTCTGTTACAAGTTTTTACCACTCAATGATATTGGTAAAATATCAAGACTAGCAGAATTGCAACCGTCGTTTAGAAGAATCCGTTATATCCTCAGATATCAAAACATTGATTGATTATGCATCTGACAGTAAAATCTTTGGTACATCTGTGAGAATGAGCCCTTGAATATAAATTTTTAGATCATCCTCTTCGATGCAACCCTATCTCTTCTATGGATTCTGATATACGAAATGGAAATTATCCCACGAACATCACAGTAAAATTTATGCAAGTACAATCATCCAAATAATTTATTATCATCCCCTGGATGAAAGGAGGTAACAAACTACCTGTACAATTGTGTCTCATCTACATTTTTACATATGGGTATTTGACCCTTCTGTATTCAAATAAACCTTGAGAAATCGAATATGTTTAATAGCCTATCAGCAATGATTTGGATATAAAAATTACATCCAATGGTCCTAAATACAACCCTTTATACGCAGGTAAACCTGCGTCCGCACTCAGGCACATTCGCCCCTACGGAACTGAAGGGTAGCAGGCCTCGAACTGCCTGGCGTCCTAAATGTATTACGGAACTTTATATGGCATACACAGGTTTTATATCGGCAATAATCGGAGACGGGCTATCACGTATAGGTAAATGCCCCATCTTCCGCATCTAGAAAGGGAAAGGTGTATGTATTTAAGGGTTAACCATTTAAATAGGTGTCCCTTACACTTAATATTCAAGCAGGTAGTTCTGCATAATTTCGCATATATTAAACAGGTAGGTAAAAAATGTTTCCTTCCACTATTTCTATACCTAGATTAGTTTTCAACATTTATTACGTGTCTGTCCTATATAACTCTTATTTGTTACTAAGATACATCTTAGCGTGATACGTCTGCTAAAGTGCAAGTGCCGAAAGGTGCATGGGAGTTTGATACAGAATTTGCGTATGAGAGCACGTAAATCTGAGCGTACTATATTTAGGACGATAGGGTTACTACGTTACCTGAACGGTTCTTATTAAATTAGGATGACCTTTTTGACCCAAAGATGCAAATGTATCGACCCGACCTCTACTTAAATATGCACCTATTTGAATAAAGCATTATAATATTTAACAGGAAGGGATTTTTTTTCTCATGGCACTAAAGGGTATTATTTGCTAGAAAGAAAGCCGCTTTTCGAGTGAAAAGATTCGATACTACTTATTTCTAACGTATTTTTTAGCACCCAACGATTTCATATACGTAAATAGGATTTTGTTACTTTGGAAGAAACTGTCGACCTTTGTTACGAAAAATGTCGTTAAAATGGTCAGAATCCGTTACTAAGCAAAATCACTAACCACATTTTTTGATCTTGCAGCCTGCAATGACTAAAGTATACGTTATGTATATACTTAGTTGCCATAAATGTATTAATAAAGGACAATAAAGAAAAATTTATAATTATACTTGACAGTAGTCCGTATGGTAGATATGGCTTTCTAATAACCCACTAAGTTGATCAGAATTTTAAAAAAATCAAATGTAATAAATTTATCTAAAAACAAAGCATGTTGTGTAACAACATGCAACAACAAGCCTATTTAGGTGACGCAACAATCTGACATTAGACATAAATATATACGAGCCCTGTCTCAGTGCAGTTGACCCCCCCCCCCCCCAATTATAATATGAAATTTGTGAATTGATATCATGTCGCAAAAATTTTGTTGAAAACATAATATTTTTGACTTCTATATGTTATCAGAGAGACAGACAAAGAGGAAAAGTTATTTCTAGAGACATTTTTAGATGTGAGTGAAGATTGGCACATATGATGAGTACTGATAACTACAATTTGGAGAACAAAATTCATCACAATACAGTTTTTAGACCTGACGATCGGCTTTTGAATTGTGAATAAAATTCTTCAAATGAGCGCGTACTAGGTCCCCTAGAACACATATCCGGGGACAGTGTCAATTTTTATATGGGCCGATTTTGATAAAATTTGGTAAGTAAATTATTTTTACAAGTGCCTTGGATAAGTTCGTTATCCAGAAAAATCGGAACAGTTTTTCCGGGAAAATTTTAGGTTTTTTTCTGGAAAAAAGTCATATCTCCGGAAATAATAAAGCTATGGCAACAACATTTGGCAGGTTAGTTAACGTTTTAAAAACCAAAATTTAGGTCTCTATGTTGAAAGGAAAAAAAGTTATAGGCACTTAGTGAAGCAAAATTTTAGTGACACTAAAAGTCAGAGAAGGCTCAATACCAAAATATTGTATGTATTAAACAAAATCTATTAAATATTAGAGACAACGTTTATCTTTTCATGGCGCAAAATGTTCAAAAAGTACCAGAAAAATTACTTTGAGAATTTTATAATTTTTCTCCTGTAAATATCAAACTGGAGATTTGAAACGTGAAAATCAGTATAACTATTGCGGTTTATGAATGGAAAATATTGCATGAAATGTATATTAGAATGTTCTGAATTTATGCTAGTGTTCTTATTTGTTAAAATAACTGCCCCTAAAGACCTGACATATTACAAATAAATAACTTAAGACCATTATCGGTTATCTACCTTTCTTCATTGCAGTTTGCCAGAAGCCTTACCTGGTGTAGTGGTTAGGATGCCTGTCTGATGAGAGAAGGGACGCGGGTTCAAATCTCACCGTTGACTGAATTTCTCTTTTTAAACTTTTTTTAAAACTTTTTTTGTCTTTGATTCCATTTTAGCGTTATCTGATCAGATTGTGTAATTCCAATATATTTTTTAGCGACTTTTTGATGAAAATAAAAGAGTACTTTTAAGACTTTTAATTCAAGTTTAATAGTAGCTGTGATTGCACTTAGTTGGTAAAACCGTGCCACAGTTAAGATAGACGTCTAGATTGAGAAGACCATGAGAAGAGGCTGTTTTCTTCACTATAATTGGATTCAATTTTTACAGCATCCACAGGCAAAATAATTTTTTCTGTGAAACCACAGAAAAAAAATATCTAGTTCTGTATTTAGATTAGATTTTGAATATTTTTTAATTTATGTGATTTATTTCTATTTCTATGAGTTAATTTTCTTGTACAATTTGTTCTTTTAATAGCGAATTTGTTTATAAATGGATTTAATGAATTTTCTTTGAAAAAACGTTTGTTGGGAATTTTTGTATGAAAAATGATTCAATTAATGGAACATTTTTTAAACGAAATTCATCGAAAATAAGGTTTTAACGGATTTTCGTGCAAACAATTTATTTTATTTTTAATTTTAATTACAGATTAGGTATATAATTTGAATTTCATGTATTCTTTTTGCCAAATTTTGTGTAAAAAGATATTTAGCCAGTTTTCGCAGACATTTATTTGTGCTTCATAGAAATCATTTTTTGTGAGGTTTTTGAGAAATGTTGGTAATTAATAATAACTGTTTAATAAGTTATTATAAAAAAATGTTTACGGATTTTCTTGAAAAATTGTTTGCAAATTTTCATGAAATTTTTGTTGTGTCGTCGAAAGTTTTTGTGAAAAATTATATTTTGGTAGGTGGGTAAATAACTTGATATGGTTCGTTAGCCAGGAAAATCGGACCAGTTTTTTTATTTATTTAATTTATTTTTATTAGCGAATTTTCTTGTACAAAATGTTCTTTATAGCGAATTTTCTTATAACTGAATTTGATGAATTTTCTTTGAAGAAACAGTTGAGAATTATTGTATGAAAAATTATTCAATTGATAGAACATTTTTTAAACGAAATTCGTCGAAAATAAGTTTTTAATGGATTTTCATGTAAACAAATTATTTTATTTTTAATTTTTATTACAGATTAGGTATATAATTCTAATTTTATGTATTCCTTTAGCAGAATTTTGTGTAAAAAATATTTAGCCAAATTTGATGCCTCCTTTCATTAAAAAAAGACATATCTGCTATTAAAAATATTTTATGAAAATTCACTACCATAATGCACTTGCTGCGTCCAGAGTTTTTATAATTTGAAGAAGTAAAAGGTTTGTAATAAACTTCAATTTTTAATTTATACACAAAAATTCACACAAATCTAACAATTCACCTCTGTGTCTTTCAGCGACTAGCGACTTTTAGACAAGATTAAGATTAACAGATGAGGATGGCTGTATCATGCCAAAATAAAAAGGTTTGCTGCCGCTTTAAGATGACGTCAAAGCTCATGACGTCAGAAGACTGCTGCCTCGTACTATAGGTGGTATTGATCATAGTCGCCTAACTTTGTGGGCCTCTTAATAAAACCTTTACGCCCAATCAAGTTTTGGGAATAATTTTCATATATCCATATTCATATGTTCAGGTAGCATATGCGGTGTTTTTTTATTTTTTATTTCAACAACACACCACGAGAGCTCACAGCCTAAATACTATCGTACCGTGGGTGTCGACAAGGAGAAACTTGCTAATTCTGGACTTGAAGGTTTGGAGGTTCGGGGGAGAAGGAAAAACATGTACCGGCAAGGAATTCCACAACTTGGAAGTCCTCGGGACGAAAGAGCGAGCATAACAAGATGTTCTATGTCTGGTGACCTGGACATTAAAAGGGTGAATTCGCTCTGTTCCCCTGGTAGATCTGTTGGAGGCAGCAGGTAGTGGAACTATGGAAGAAAGCTCCTCTGAGCAGTACCCGTGCAGATATCTATAAAAGAGAGGAAGGTCACCAACGGCACGTCGGTGGGCAAGGGATGGTAGCCTTTGGGTGATGGTAGGGTCACCGATGAGACGTATAGCTCTCTTCTGAATGGAGTCCAGGATAGCCAGTGTAGAAGCGGCAGCGTCATCCCAGATGTGGGAGCAGTATTCGAGGTTTGGCCTTATTTGTGAAGTATATAAGGTATAGAAATTAGCTGGTGAAAAGTATTTGCGAGCCCGGAAGAGGAAACCTAATTTTTAGCTGCCGCTTCTGCAAGTGATGTGACATGTTGGTGCCAGTTGAGATTTCAATCCAGAGAAATGCCAAGAAGTGAAAAGGACTCATTACTTTGAATAACTTGGTTGCTCATTGTGATGTGTCTAGAGCTGGTGTATCTCTTATGAGATAGAAAGGAAGACTGAGATTTGGTGGAGTTGAATTGTACAAGATTTCTACTTCCCCAGTCTTATATTTTTTGGAGATCCACAGAGACTGAACCCTCCATGAGTCTGCGATCCTCATCTAATTGAGCTAAAGAGACAGGCTTAGAATATTGTATATTTGAGTGGAGGGTTCTGTCGTGCGCGTAACTGTGAACTGGGTTGGATGTGCTAGAGAGGAGGTCATTGATGTGGACAAGAAGTAAAGTAGGGGCTAAACCTGAACCTTGAGGGACTCCTGCATTAATTTGATACAGTTTAGAGGAATGGCCATCCATGACAACAGAAATGATCCGTTTGGAGAGATAATTTGCTGTCCAGGTACAGTGTTTTGGTGGTAGGCCATAGGCCGGGAGTTTATTAAGCAGCGCTACGTAAAAGACCTGGTTGAATACTTTGGATATGTCTAGAGCGACAATCTGGGCTTCACCGTGTAATTCCATAGACTTGTTCCAAGAATGGGTTACAAAGGAAAGGAGGTCGGCAGTTGATCTGCGCTGACAAAATCCATAGTAGGGCACCACTGAGATTTCTTACAGAAAGGAAGGGATTCGGCAAAATTACCAGGATAGTGAGGTGAAACTGCTTCCTGTCGTCGGTGATTGGCCATAGTCTTGGAAACATACCGACATAAAAAAAAGTTTAATGCTTTTCGTCCTATATTTACATTTACTTTTCACCACAAATTTTTTATTGCTATTTCTTTCAACTTTTGCTAAATATTTAACTAACAGGTTTCAATAAAAACCCATTTCTATCAAAATTCACTACCCTAACGCATTTGCTGTGGCTGGGCGTTTTTATAATTTTATTATAATTATACAGCAGCTCAGGCGCTATAATATGTCCCACATGAAAGTGATCATAAAAACCTTTCATTTATAATAAAACAGCCTCAAGGTGTCTGAAAAAAATTTAAATTCAAAATATCTCATTATGTGATCTAAAAGCCCGCATTAGTTTACAAATACTAAATTTATATTGTTTAAAAACACACGCTTTTAGTAATTGTCCTGAAGCGTACGCTTGTTGTAATCGAAAACCTGTTATATGATGATCATAACTATTAGATCTACGTATATACAGAACAAGGTCGAGAGTGAAAAACATTTCATTAGAAGATATGATGGTACCATGAAATTGTTACCTGCATATCGCCGTAATGGATACTGTCGCCGTGTTTATAAGGTGCAATAAACATAATAGTTTAGCTCGCATTTTATGTTAGAAATAATATGCTGCTTATTTACATTTACGGTGGTAAACTTATGTAATTTCCGCTTACATTTTTATTGGATCCACTATATAAATAGCCATATAAGTTGTAAGCAATTTTGCAAATTGTAAAGAAAATTTCATTCCTAAACGTCACATGGTCTGGGATATACATAATTGAATACTCAATGAAAGGCTTCTGATCCAGCCAGCAAAATGTATTACTAAACCCTACGCGTTTCGGCTACCAAGTAATTATCCTCAGGGGTAAATCTAAAATACAATAAAAAGGTATGTCAGAAAACATTGTTTTCTGGTAGGCAATTGTGCCGGTTGAAGCTCAATGATCTCAATGTAAATACTACAGAAATCATCAAGGTTAAAAAGCTACAATCAAACAGTAAATAGGTTAAAACAAAAGTAAAAGCCCAACTTAGAGTAAAAAACTACAGGCTATAGTTAAACAAGTTAAACAAGCTACATTATAGTCCAAAACATGCAGTTAAAGCAGGATAAAATTATTATTATCAGAACAGAATAAAAGCAAATCAAGCTAATTGACAAAATGTAAAAGTCAAATGTGAAATTAAACTTGAAAATTGAAAAGCTGAGGAGTGAACTGACAGAGCAAACGTAACATAAGGCTACACAGTCAAGGAGTTTGAAAATTTATAAAGTGAATTAAGAAAAACAAGATGGCATCACTACTTGCTTTCCAATTCTTGAAAATTATATTCAAAACTCTACACAGGTTGACAAAGTTGTGATTTTCATCTATTGTACCAGAGATCCAACAACATAGCACCCGAATGTGCCAGAAAATCGATTCATGGTGTAATCGAATCAATAAAAAAACGGTAATTTCACCACGAGACAAGAGTGAAAGTCGGCCATTTGTGGAACCTCAAGAGAGCGGATGGCGCTGACTCGACGGCAAGACGTCGAACTAAAAACAAGGACAGAATAGCGGATATGTCAGAGACTAAAAGTGACGGGAAGGGGAGCCACAGAACAGCTATCTTCATATGCACAACAACTCTGGCCATAGAAAAATCATAGACTTCTGATAGCACTAGTTCACCAAATGATTGTACAGTGATGGAAAGTTCGATCTGTCGGTGTTGGACAGGTTAAAAACTTCCTTGTTGGAGCATTTGACATGTTTAAAAATCTCCATATCTTCTGAGATAAATTGTTCTACTCTAAAACTTGAGGGATATTACTGAATTGGCTCAACAATCTACACGTCAACAACAATTTCACTATGAAGTTAGAAGTCAATTCATCCATAAGTTTCCTTGATTTGAAGCTGAATAGAATTAGAAGTTCCATTGTTGGCTTCAATCAGATTCCTGGTCGACAGACTATTCAGAGTCCCATTGTCGGAGATGAATTTTATTAGAGAACTAAACCTCAATCAAAATTAAACCTATTTACAAATGAACTTTAATAAGATATTATGCTGTGGCGATTTCTCCTAGTGAGTTACCCTAAAATATAATCAAAATGTGCACAGTTATATATGTTTTATTTCTTTTTCCCTTAGTCTTAATACACTACATATTTTATGACAATCGATTTAATTTACTTATTTGATTTCATAAATAGTCGGTTAATAGTCGCAGTCAACAACGAGTATCCAGTTAGTATCGTCGACAGGATGGTTAGTAAAAAGAGACGTCAGCTCTTAGTGGAACTAAGCCCAGCCAGAAGGAGTCTCTTATTTCCCCTTCACTTATTTTGGTCCTGTGTCCGACACTATAGTTAAAGCCCTCAAGATAGACAATGTGAAGTTTTCGTTCAAATCCATGAACACAGTCAGTATTATGTTCATCCATGACAAGGACAATATACCAGACCTTAGTAAATCAGGTGTTTATCGTTTAACATGTGGTGCCCCCGATTGCAATGCTATTCACATCGGGAGAACAGGAAGATCATTAAGTACCAGTGTGTCAGAACACCTCAGAAGTAGAAATCAGGTCAGTAATGACACGTCAGTTTTTGGTTGTCATTTAAGAGAGAGTGGTCACTGCTTCAATAAGAACACTGATGCCAAGATTTTACATCCCTCAAGTTTTGGAGTACAGCAATTTATCTTAGAAGAGATGGAGATTTTTAAACATGTCAAATGCTCCAACAAGGAAGTTTTGAACCTGTCCAACACCGAGATATAGAACTTTCCTTCACTGTACAATCATTTAGTGAACTTGTGCTACCAGAAATCTATGGTTTTTCAATGGCCAGAGTTGTTATGCATATGAAGATAGCTGTTCTGTGGCTCCCCTTCTCTTCACTGTTAGTCTCTGACATGTCCGCTATTCCGTCCTTGTTTTTAGTTCGCCGTCTTGCCGTCGAGTGCCATCCGCTGTCTTGAGGTTCCACAAATGGCCGACTTTCACTCTTGTCTTGTGGTTAACTTACCGTTTTATATTGATTTTATTACACCATGAATCGATTTTCTGGCACATTCGGGTGCTATGTTGTTGGCTCTATGGTACAATAGATGAAAATCACAACTTTGTCAACCTGTGTATAGTTTTGAATCTAATTTTCAAGAATTGGAAAGTAAGTAGTGTTGCCATTTTGTTTTTCTTAATTCACTTTATAAATTTTCAAACTCCTTGATTGTGTAGCCTTATGTTACGTTTGCTCTGTCAGTTCACTCCACAGCTTTTCAATTTTCAAGTTTAATTTCACATTTGACTTTTACCTTTTGTCAATCAGCTTGATTTGCTTTTATTCTGTTCAGATAATAATAATTTTAACCTGCTTTTGACTGCATGTTTTGACTATGATGTAACTTGTTTAGCTTCTTTAACTGTAGCCTGTAGTTTTTAAGTGTAAGTCTGGCTTTTACTCTTGTTTTTAACCTAATTACTGTTTGACTGTAGATTTTTTTACCTTGATGTAGTGTTTACATTGAGATTATTGTGCTCCAACCGGCACAATTGCCTACCAGAAAACAGTGTTTTCTGACAGAACTTTTTATTGTATTTTAGATTTGCCCCTGAGGATGACTACTAGGTGGCTGATTATTACAATTAATGGTTTTTATAATAAATTTTGCTGTCTGGATGAGAAGCCTTTCATTGAGTATTTAGTTAGTAGTTAAAACACTATAAATTTAAAAGCGCCGTTTTGGCTTTAGGTTGGAACTGTTTTGTAGCAGCTGTCTAAAAATATATGTATTGTTCTAGGTTCTAGCAATATATATATATATATATATATATATATATATATATATATATATATATATATATATATATATATATATATATATATATATATATATATATATATATATATATATATATATATATTAACACATGCGGGAGTTGTCGGTTTATTTAATCAAGCTTATGCTAATCGGCCAGCGATTACCAAAAAAATCAAAAGTTAGAAAGCTATATAACTACACAACTACCAAAGATTATAAGTTACCAGATATAAACTCCAACATGCAATAAAAGCAAACACAAGTCAAATTGAACCGTAACAAAACGTTAATTTGTCATGAGATTTAAAAAATCACAATAAAATCTACAAAACTCTTTAAAAGTCTTAAAAAGCTACCCTATAGAAGGGTTTTAAGTTAAGCTGAAGGTAAAACCCTTCCATTGGGTAGTTTTTCAAGACTTTTTAAGAGTTTATTGTAGATTTTGTTGTGTACCCAGGCCGCGCTACCTTAGGCCTAAGGTAAACGCGGGGGCAAATCAGGGTCCTTTTGTAGTAATACTGACACGGTATGCTTGATTAATGAGTTGTTGCAATTATAAAGATATATAAAGACAGTTGTTTAAGTAGCATATTTAAGGGATATTTCGGATATTGAACATCTCTTGATTAAATGGGGAAATATGTTAGACAAGGTGGACAAACTGGACACTTACAGTGGTTTATATTTTATTGCACAGGTTTAGAAACTATAAGCACTTCCCTCTCTTCTGTCAGCTAAGGCGGTGAGTGTGTTGATTAATATGTGTTTGTTTACTTGAAAAATTAAATAATATCCTG
This sequence comes from Tillus elongatus, assembly GCA_964006375.1. Taxonomy (NCBI): domain Eukaryota; kingdom Metazoa; phylum Arthropoda; class Insecta; order Coleoptera; family Cleridae; genus Tillus; species Tillus elongatus. The sequence goes on from OZ023265.1 coordinate 177,165,872, forward strand.
ACAGCCCTCTATCTGTGACTTGTCGTGTGTTATACATGGATTTCTCACCACAATATCCAAGGATCACATACTTGAAAAAATGGAAGAGGTAAATCAAGAAGAAAATATCTGCAAAGCTTGACGCAGTTGATTAAGTTCGTAACTAACAATGAAGTAAAGAAAACTGCTGGAGACAAAGAGTCATAGACAATGGTCATTGCGACATAGCCTTTGAATTGTGATTATGATGATTTTTCAGTAAGTTGACCGGCTATGTTCCTTTAGGATTTATTCCAGGGCAAATAGTGTTCACACCTACAATTTCTTATTCTTCATATCCAAGAGATTAATAAATCACCGTATTTCGGCACACTGCCAAAGCGAAAGTGTACAGAATTTGTTTTGTTTATGTAAATAGATACCTGTTAGCAACCTGTTCGAAGAGATTATTGTAATTAATTGTAATAATAATAGCATCATTTGTATATTATTTAAATAATAAAAGAGACACAGGTCCAGTGTAATATTAGCATAATTTCGGGTGCACGGTTGCATCAGTAAGTAGTTTCCATCAAGCTGGCTATTAATCTCGACCACAGCACACTATGCCCGAACATTGGAGTGCCTTATTAACATAGTTTAGCATAAGCGTGCGCCTTGTGTTAATATATTCTAACTATTAAACAACTATAATAGCTATATTATATTATTTACACCAATCTCATTTCTAATTATGCAGGCTGAAATCCCCTGATGGGTCGATCCTCCTCCATTCTAATTTATTTAAATGCTATTTCAATTTCTGTACACTCATGAATCGCCCATTCATAATGTAACGCATTGTAGATGATTATCGGGTGACCTTGAAATATGGATCTGTTACACAGTTTATGTTAATTACGGTAATCGGGCTATTTTTTAAAGCGGACGTAATTTGACATCTCACTTTTTCTTTAATTATTTAAATAAAGGACTTTAATTAATGCCTTTAATTATGTCTGGGTGCTGAGAGAAGACGGTATATTTGCATAAGTAAATAATTACACAGTATACTATACTGTTTTCAATCATACAGATATACCAGATTTTGTCTCATAATTATTCATGGGTGTTACGCAAGAAAATGTGCCTGTCGAAAATTGCTTTTTAATTAATTTTTCTGCACCTGGCTGTAATTTGACGCTTCATTAAAATTAATAAATAAAGTGTGCTTGCTAATTAGCTTATTTTACCATGTATTGCAAAACATTTATAAAAGTCTGGACGCAGCAAGTGCGTTATGGTAGTGTATTTTCATAAAAATGATTTTAATGGTAAATATGTCTCTCTAATGCAAGCAGGCATCAATCTGGTTACCGGTATAACCTATATAGTAGAAAAATCTCGGGACGCAGCAAGTGCGTTATGGTAGCGAATTTTCTTTAAAATATTTTTAATAGCAAATGTCTTTCTTTGATGAAAGCAGGCATCAAACTTGGTTGCCTATATAGTAGAAACAATGTATCATATTTCATTGAAACAAATTTATTGTTTGAAAATATATAAACATTTTTCAAAAGTCTAGATGCAGCAAATGTGTTATGGAAGTGATTTTCCATAAAAATGTTTTTAATAGCAAATGCGAGCAGGCATCAATCTGATTACCGGTATAGCCTATGTGGTAGAAACAATGTACTATATTTTATCAAAATTACTTATGGTTTGAAAATATACAAAAATTTTCCGAAAATAAACTTAAATGTTGGTTTTCTATCCAACAAAGCTTACGTTAATAGCAAATTGAGTTATTGAAATTTGAAGGATTTAATGAAACTTTGGTAAATTTGCAGATTAGCGCCCGAACGCTTTTCAACAAATTGTTTTCAGAGACATTACTAGGACCTCACCTGCAGGTTTTTGAAAAACGTTCGGGAGCTAAACTGCATATTTACCGAAAATTTGCTACCAAAACGCACTTACTGCGTCCAGATTTTTTTCTTGCAAACGCATCATATTTCGACAAAAAATGGAAAAATGCATTCACGAATTTGTTCTACAAAAATTAGCTAAAAAAATTATGCACCCCTACTCACTCCTGGTCCCGTAACTTCCTTGGGGAGTGTGAACAACAAATTTTTCTTGGGGTTTGTGGATCCAGGGGGGGCTCTAGGCAGGTTTCTGAAAACAGTGTTTTGAAAAGCGTTCGGGAGCTAAACTGCAAATTTACCGAAAATTCGCTACCAAAACGCACTTACTGCGTCCAGATTTTTTTCTTATAAACACATCATATTTCGATAAAAAATGCAAAATTACATTAACGAATTTGTTCTAAAAAAATTAGCTAAAAAAATTATGCACCCCTACTCACTCCTGGTCCCGTAACTTCCTTGGGGAGTGTGAACAACAAATTTTTCTTGGGGTTTGTAGATCCAGGGGGGGCTCTAGGCAGGTTTCTGAAAACAGTGTTTTGAAAAGCGTTCGGGAGCTAAACTGCAAATTTACCGAAAATTCGCTACCAAAACGCACTTACTGCGTCCAGATTTGTTTCTTATAAACGCATCATATTTCGATAAAAAATGCAAAATTACATTAACGAATTTGTTCTAAAAAAATTAGCTAAAAAAATTATGCACCCCTACTCACTCCTGGTCCCGTAACTTCCTTGGGGAGTGTGAACAACAAATTTTTCCTGGGGTTTGTGGATCCAGGGGGGGCTCAAGGCAGGTTTCTGAAAACAGTGTTTTGAAAAGCGTTCGGGAGCTAAACTGCAAATTTACCGAAAATTCGCTACCAAAACGCACTTACTGCGTCCAGATTTTTTTCTTATAAACGCATCATATTTCGATAAAAAATGCAAAATTACATTAACGAATTTGTTCTAAAAAAATTAGCTAAAAAAATTATGCACCCCTACTCACTCCTGGTCCCGTAACTTCCTTGGGGAGTGTGAACAACAAATTTTTCCTGGGGTTTGTGGATCCAGGGGGGGCTCAAGGCAGGTTTCTGAAAACAGTGTTTTGAAAAGCGTTCGGGAGCTTAACTGCAAATTTACCGAAAATTCGCTGCCAAAACGCATTTACTGCGTCCACTTTTTTTTCTTATACACGCATCATATTTCGATAACAAATGCAAAAATGCATTAACAAATTTGTTCCACGATAATTAGCTAAAAAAAATTATAGGCCGTTAAACCATAAATTTCACTAAACCTACAAATAAATATCCAAACAGTTACCAAACTTAACTAAACTGACAGCCAAAGCACCAGAGAAAGGATCTATTTGAAATGGATTTCCTGTAAACGTTTTAGTAAAATGAAGGGCAATGACGGTTGAATCTGAAACTTAAGGGTTTGCAGAACACTCTTCTTGCAACATTTTCTTTTCACAAATGGTATTTGTTTTACATTATTTGCCTAAACATTGCCAATTTTGACGTTTAATATTGCGAGTTTGACGTTTTGAGGAAAACTCCTAAATTTTTAGCTTTAACTGCCCATAACTTCTTTGTCTTTAAAGCTAAATTTTGGTACAGAGTTAACTCTTTATAATACAAACACGCGTACCAAATTTGGTTGCCCTTACTTTGTTATTTCCGGAGATATGATTTTTTTTATAAAGAAAACACAAAATTTTCCGGGAAAACCTGGTCAGATTTTCCTGGCTAACGAACTTATCCAAGCCACTTGCAAAAGGAAGGTACTCTGCAAATTTTATCAAGATCGGTCCATTATTTTTTGAGTTATCGGTCGGATATATATATATATATATATATATATATATATATATATATATATATATATATATATATATATATATATATATATATATATATATATATATATATATATATATATATAAACACAGATCTCCCCATAAGCGAATTTTTTAAAAAAAAATTCGGTAAAAATATACCATATTTTATCAAAATAACTTATTGTATTTCGATAAAAAATACAAAGATGCAATAATATAAGTTCGTATAAAATGTATATGTTCTATAACAAAAATTTCTGTTGAGCCATCCTGTGATTGTCAAACTATTTTTATAAGATGCAGCTCAAGACACCCTATAATTAACTTATTCAACTTTTTTTCGTATCTTGTATAATAACAGTTATATTGAGCATTACCGTAGAAATGCGTCACCCTGTATATATGTTGACATACAAAAACTGAAACTAACCCCGTATAGGGATTCTATGGGGGCTAGTTTGCTCTCATTTGAAAAAATCCTTTTAAAATTCAAAAGTCGCGGCCTCCTCATTAAGGATTTTTTTCCAGGAAAATTAGCTAAAAATTATAGACTGTTAAACCATAAACTAAAACCACCGCCAAAGCGTCAGAGAAAGGGTCTATGTGAAATGAGATTTCTGGAAATATTTTAGTAAAATGAAGGACGATGACGGTTGACGCTGAAACTTAAAGGTTTGCAGAACACTCTTCTTGCGGCATTTTCTTTTCATAATCTGTATTTGTCTCAGGTTCTGTGCCTAAATGTTGCGAATTTTAACGTTTCAAATCGCGACTTTGACGTTTTGAGGAATACTTCAAATTTGTTTATTTAACTGCCCGTAAATTTTTTGTCTTTAAACTCAGAGTTTAAAGTTTGGCACATGGTTCACTCTTTATTATGTTTATTTGGTTGTCCTTACTTTGTTATTTCCGGAGATACAATTTTTTTCCGAAAGAAAACACAACATTTTCCGGGAAAACCTGGACCTATTTTCCTGGCTAACGAACTTATACGAGCCACTTGCAAAAGGAAGGTAGTCACCAAATTTGATCAAAATCGATTTATCGGTGTGATATATATATATATATATATATATATATATATATATATATATATATATATATATATATATATATATATATATATATATATATATATATATCACACAGGTTGTACTACAGGTACCAATAAATGTGTGTACCCTTTTGTTACGCCAATACTAATTCAACATGTGGTTCTGTAACTACAGTAGTTGCTGTGACATATTCACCTATTTCTGGTGGACAGCGACGTCTTGCTTCTTGTATTGGATAGTTTCTTGTGAAAAAAATCAATAGAAACAAGATTCAAGGTACATATAAGAGCATTCGATAAAATCTACATAGCTAGCTACAAATCAAACGTAGCTCCACACATTCACAACAGAAAATACCAAAAACTAGATATCAACGAATTACAACTAATGAAACATATTAAAGACCACAAAAAAAATTGAAATCTGGGAACAATACTACATTCAACTAACAAACAGTAAGAAGAAACTAATGCCAGAACAAATGCAAGTATAAACATTTAAACAAAACTTAATAAAAGCCATACAAATAGACAAATTATCAAACAACAGCGATCAAGACAGGAGACCGATACACACGACACAGTCCGAAGGCACAACCAATCAGAGAACAGTCAACCGACCCATAGAAGATCAACGCGCAGGCGTCACGTACAATCTCAGACATAGACCACACAGGAGCGATCATAGTCAGTAGCGTGCTGATGATGAACCGGGACGGTTCGAAACTGCAGTTCACGTAACCAAATAATAAATCACTAAAAGTACAGCAAACAAATAAAGTGAATATTTAAAAGTGATTACAGTGTAACGTTGTCCTGCTAGCAGGATGAAAGTCTCTGTACAAAAGTACTTCTTGAAACGCTTCCAGCAGGACAAAGCTCTGGACACTCTATCAATAAAGCTTGCTCGTCATGTGTTGTCTTTATGTAGATTTTATTATCGTCTGTGATATTTGCTTTTGTGTTATCGCTGTTAGTTTATTTTGCTTTGATTTTATAACGTTCGTTAAGTACATACGGCAGCTATTATTTATTACCTTGACTTGTGCAAACATTTTACCTGTACCAGCACCAATAAATGGTATTATTATTATTATTAAAAACATTTTTATGAAAATTCACTTCCATAACGCACTTGCTGTGTCCAGACTTTTTTAAATCGAACAACCCTTATTTTGTTGTATTTTTGCTTTTTTCGTCGAGTTTTGGTGCATGATTGTAAGGGGGAAAATTATGATGTTCTTGTTTTCAAATTATTTCAATTGTTTTGCAAATTTTCACATTTATGGCGCCTAACAAAAATTATGATACGGCGTTTCTACCAACAGATAACGGAATCCAAGAAAGTGACGGCTTCAGAGACGCTTTCGTTTATATTGTTTGTTAATTTTTGTACCTATTTAGTGATTTTTCTTAAAAAAAATTCACTAATGAGGAGATCCCGACTTTTGAATTTTGAAAAAATTTCTTCAAATGAGCGCTAATTAGGCCCCCAGAAAACATATCCGGGGTCAGTTTCAATTTTTATATGTTTATATATGTTTATATATATATATATATATATATATATATATATATATATATATATATATTTATATATATATATATATTTATATATATATTTATTTATTTATATATATATATATATATATATATATATATATATATATATATATATATATATATATATATATATATATATATATATATATATATATATATATATATATATATATATATATGTGTGTGTATCACACCGATAACTCAAAAAATAATGGGCCGATTTTGATTAAATTTGGTGTAAAAATTCCTTTTGCAAATGGTTTGGATAAGTTCGTTATCCAGAAAAATCAGGTTTTCTCGGAAAATTTTGTGTTTTCTTTCGAAAAAAATTTATATCTCCAGAATTAACAAAGTAAGGGCAACCAAATTTGGTACGCAGGTCTACATCCTTGTAGGTTACCTACCAAATTTTAGCTATGTAGGTCAAAAGACAAAAAAGTTATAGGCATTTAAAGAAAAATAAATTGGGGTTTTCCTCAAAACGCCAAAGTGGCGATTTAAAATGTCAAAATTGGCAACATTTAGGCAAATAACTTGAATATAATACGGGCTATAGAAATGAAATGTCTCAAGAAGAATGTTTTACAAACCCTGAAGTCTTAGTTTCAACCGTCATTGTCCTTCATTTTACTAAAATGTTTCCAGAAAATTCATTTCAAATAGACCCTTTCTCTGATGCTTGGCAGTAGCCTTAGCTATAGTTTATCGTTTATTGATATGTAATTTTTGTCGAATTTTCGTAAAAAATCAATAAAGCTCAATATATCCGTTATTATATAAGATATGAAAAATTTTTGTATATATTAATTATAGGCTGTCTTGAGCTACATCTTAAAATAATATTTCTACAATCACAGGGTGGCCCATAAGTCGTTGGTGATACAAATTTCCTTTTTTTTTTAATCAAACACGCCTTATGTTATTGTATTTTCCATCGAAATATAATGCATGTTTGTAAGAAAAGAAATTCTGGACGCAGCAAGTGCGTTATGGTAGCTAATTTTGATCAAATGTTTTAGATTTGAACAGCTCAATTTGCTATTAACCTATAAGGTTGACCAAGAAACGTGTTTTTTCGGGAACACTTTAAGTTTACTTTTGGAAATTTTTGTACATTTTCACACAATAAAGTTATTTTGCTGAAACATGGCACATTGTTTTTACTATATAGGTTATACTGGTAACCAAATTTGATGCCTGCTTTCTTAAAAAAACACATATTTGTTATTAAAAACATTTTTATGAAAATTCACTATCATAACGCACTTGCTGCGTCCAGAATTTTTAATAAATGAGGTTATTTTGATGAAATGTGGTACATTGTTTCTACTATAAAAGTTAAACTGGCAACCAAATTTTATGCCTGCTTTTCTTAGAAAGAAAGACCTATTATGTAGTTACTAAAAAACATTTTTATGAAAATTCACTGTCAGAACGCACTTGCTGCGTCCACACAATTTAATAATAGCAAACAACATAGTACAAACAGTTTTATTATAAGTGACCGTGAAAGCATTAAATTTTCTCTTTTATTCGATGTTTCTTTAGAAACTAACTAACCATAGTCTGTACACAATTAAAGGTACTAATTAAATTATTTATAGGAGAGCCGCTCATTTCGTTTATTGTAGTGGTACCAGTGAAATAAAACTTAATTACCTAGATCTCCACTAATTAATCTTAAATCTGAAGAGGAAAATAAAAACATCCGGTGTGTCACCTCGTGTAAGCATTTTGTTTTTATCCGAATAATTTCTCACGTTCAAAGTTTCCGGTTTAAAAGGATTACTCTGTCTAGTATTTTACAAAAAATCTTATCTTACCCACATCATCTTGACCACGTAAATTTTACTTATTTCGAATAAGATATCTTTTCTCACAATGGTGCATTGTGTACGTAATGTGGAATCGGATTTTTTAGACCTTTTTATAGAGACAGAAATACCTGCCGACTGTGCGCTTATTCTTCTACATACTTTTTATATAGTAATAATAATAATAATAATAATAATAATAATAATAATAATAATAATAATAATAATAATAATAATAATAATAATAATAATAATAATAATAATAATCATTTATTAACTCAATATATATAGTCAATTGAACTATATTACCCGTTGGATGTTGAGCTTATCATTTGTACAATATAAATAAATCAAAACAAATTTTACATATAATACATCCCTATTTTATACAACACATTTCTAGTAAAGTAAATCCAAAACTAAAAGTTCATATTGAAAAATTTTTCTATGGTATATAAGGGATTCTCTTGCAATATATTTTTTAGCTTTTTTTAAAATGCTTCTTTGTTTCATCTCGGATTGTTATTGGAATATTGTTGTAAATTTTTATTAAAGTAAATTTTGCATTTTTCTGTAGCCGAGTGACTCTTGCTCTGGGCAGGTTTAAATTTTGTTTTCCACGTAGCTCGTAGTCGTGATCTTGCATATTTATAGAAAATATGTCCATGTTTTGTTTCACAAAAAGTGAAGCCTCCAGTACATAAATGGCATAGCAGGTGAGTATATGATTTTCTTTAAAATAACTTCTACAACTATGATCTTGTTTCAGATTAAACATTGATCTTATGCATCTTTTCTGTGCTAAAAGCAGCTTATTCATATTTACTGAACCGCCCCATAGTATTATCCCATATCTCAATATAGATCCAACCAATGCATTATAAGCTGTAATCACTGTAGCTTTAGAAGATGCTTTGGAGAGCGTTCTCAAAAGGTACGTGCTTTTTGAAATTTTGTTGGCCAATTCGTCTATATGGTTCTTCCAGTCTAGTTTCGCGTCTAGTTTTAACCCAAGAAACTTTGCTGAATATATTAATGGTACGGATTTTGAAGCTTCCAATTCAATATTATTTTTTTCTGCTTCCTTTGCGTTGGTGTTGAACTCAATGACCGTTGTTTTATGAAGATTCAGTGTCAGGTTATTCACCGTGAGCCAATACTGTATTTTAGACAAAACTTGTTGTATGTCAGTCTTGAGTCTGGGGATGTTATGGTCTGAAAAAACAATTGCGGTATCATCAGCATACATGTTGATCGATTTGTCTATCCAGTTTGGTAGGTCGTTTGTGTAAATTATATACAAGGAAGGTCCCAAAATTGAACCTTGGGGAACTCCTTTATTTATGATTCCATATGTGGAACTTATTTTCTTGCCATCGTCACCATACTCAACTAGGTTCTGTTTTCTGTTATCTAAATAAGATTCTAAAAGCTTCAAAGGAATACCTCTTACACCATATGTTTCTAGTTTTGCTAACAGTATATCATGCCTTAACGAGTCAAATGAATTACTTAAATCAAAGAAAAGTTCATATACCACATAAGCATCATTAAATGCATCATACACTGCGAATATTATTTCGTAGGCTGATTTTATTGTATTTTTCCCTCTTCTAAAGCCGTACTGATATTTCGTAAGCAGATTGTTTTGTTCAAAAAACTTCATAATTCGTGTTTGTAATACCTTCTCATAAATCTTTGATATGTTTGGTAAAATTGCTATCTTTAAGATCTTCTGTGTTGCATGTGGTATTACCTTTTTTGTATAGGGTACGTACGTTGGCTATTTTAAGGTTGTCTGGAAATATACCTGTCTCAAAAGTTTTATTAATTAGATGGCATAATGGAGCCGACAATACATCTGCACATTTCTTTAAAATCACCATAGGAATTTTATCTCATCCTTCTGCTGTTGTGTTTTTCAGCCCTATAATGACATGGTATATTTCATCTTCTGTGACTGGAGTTAAAAAAAAACTTTTCTCATTGACTTCTATTTTATCTAGCAAAGGTTTTGCACCTTGGATATTTGGACACATGTGCAAAAATATATTATTTGCTTCATTTAAGACCTTTACTTTGTTTGTCTTATTGTCTGTAACTTTGGGTGACATTTTTTCTGTGTGTTGTTGTTGTTTTATGACTTTCCATATTATTTTTGTTTTTTTATCAGACCCATTTATTTTTCTTTCATTTTCCAGAAATTTTGCTGTGCTGATGACTTCTCTTAGGAGTTTGCTATACTTTGTATATACAAAGGTGAGATGGATAAATCAGTATATACTGATTTATCAATCTCACCTTTCTTTTGCAGTTCATATAAAGTTCTCTTCTTCTTACATGATATCTTTATACCTTGCGTTATCCATGTTTTAGTATGCTTTGATATTTTAACAACTTTTAGCGGCATGATACTGTGAACTTTAGTTGAAATTATTTTCTAAAATTCTTTATATGCTTCATTTACATCTTCTATACTGTATAAATATTCCCAATCAACACACAATATTTCTTCTTTTATAGCTTTCAATTTTGTTTAGCTAAAGTTTCTTTTATATCTCCTATATTCATTTAGGTTTTCTTTTATTTCAAAATTAACCCTTATACCTTCGTGGTCGGATAAAGCTGTATTGATTACTTCTGCTACACTTTTATAGTTTTTAGTTATATATACATTGTCTAGTAACGATTCTCCACGAGTAGGTTTGGATATTTAATAATAATAATAATAATAATAATAATAATAATAATAATAATAATAATAATAATAATAATAATAATAATAATAATAATAATAATAATAATAATAATAATAATAATAATAATAATAATAATAATAATAATAATAATAATAATAATAATAATAATAATAATAATAATAAGGTTTATTGTCAAGTTTAGACATTCAGAAAAGTCTGGACGCAGCAAGTGCGTTATGGAATTGGATTTTGATGAAAATGTTTTTATATTTATACACCTATAACTAAAAAAATAATGGACCGATTTTGATAAAACTTGGTGAGTACCTTCCTTTTGCAAGTGGCTTGGATAAGTTCGTTAACCAGGAAAATCCGCCGAGGTTTTCCCGGAAAATTTTGTGGTTTCTTTCAAAAAAAATTTATATCTCTTGGGAGACGGGTTCATATCATCATAGGTAAGTCACCTACCAAAATTTAGCTCTGTACGTTAAAGGACAAAAAAGTTATAGGCATTTAAAGAAAAATAAATTTGGGTTTTCCTCAAAACGTCAAAGTCGCGATTTTAAACGTCAAAATTGGTAATATTTAGGCAATGAACCTGAAAATAATATGAGCTATGGAAGAAAAATGTCTTAAGAAGAATGTTTTACAAAGCCTGAAGTCTTAATTTCTATCGTCATTGTCCTTCATTTTACTAAAAAATTCCCAGAAAATTTATTTCAAATAGACCCTTTCTCTGATACTTTGGCAGTAGTGTTGGCTATAGAGTTTATCGGTTGATGGTATATCATTTTTGTCGAATTTTCGTAAAAAAAAATCTTTAAAGCCCATGATTATGCAAGATACGAAAAAAAATTTGTATACATTAATTATGGGGTGTCTTGAGCTACATCTTAAAAAAATATTTCTACAATTACAGCCTGGCCCATAAGTCGTTGGTGATTCAAATTTTATTTTTTAGGGAATTCTCTTTAAGAACTTCACTGATGGGGAGATCCGTGTTTATATATATATATATATATATATATATATATATATATATATATATATATATATATATATATATATATATATATATATATATATATCGTACCGATAACTCAAAAAATAATAGACCGATCTTGATCAAATTTCGTGAGTACCTTCCTTTTGCAAGTGGCTTGGATATGTTCGTTATCCAGGAAAATCGGACAAGGTTTTCCCGGAAAAGTTTGTATTTTCTTTATAAAAAAATTCATATCTCCGGAAATAACAAAGTGAGGGCAACGCGTATTTGTATTATAGAGAGTGAACCATGTACCAACATTTAGGTCTCTAAGTTTAAGGACAAGAAAGTTACGGGCAGCTAAAGAAACAAATTTTGGAGTTTTCCTCAAAATGTCAAACTCGCAATTTAAAACGACAAAATTGGCAATTTTTAGGCAAAGAACGTAAAACAAATACGGATTGTGAAAAGAAAATGTTGCAAGAAGAGTATTCTGCGAACCCTTAAGTTTCAGATTCAACCGTCACTGCCCTTCATTTTACTAAAATGTTTACACAAAATTTATTTCAAGTAGACCCTTTCTCTGATGGTTTGGCTGTCCATTTAGTTAAGTTGATGCTTTCGCTGTGGGTTTAGTGAAGTTTATGGTTTAACGGTCTATAATTTTTAGCTAATTTTCGTAGAACAAATTCGTTACTGCATTTTAGTATTTTTTATCAAAATGTGATGCATGTTTGTAAGAAAAAAATCTGGACGCAGTAAGTGCGTTTTGGTAGCAATTTTTTATTAAATCCTTCAAATTTCAATAACTCAATTTGCTATTAACCTAAGGTAGCTGAGGCAGCTAGGAGACCAGTTTTATCGGAAACATTTAAAGTTCATTTTCGGAAAATTTTTGTACATTTTCAAATAATATTTTGATAAAATATGGTACATTGTTCCTACTATATAGGTTATACCGGTAACCAAATTGATGCCTGCTCACATTAGAGCGATTAATTTGTAATTGAAAACATTTTTATGAAAATTCACTTCCATAACGCACTTGCTGCGTCCAGAGTTTTTTAATGTAATCAGGTATTAAATTATTAGGTTCCCAAGCAACAAATTAAGACACTTTAACCAGCGCTCGAGTCCAAGCTGTCAGACAAAAATAAGTTTTAGACAACATAGTCTTATTAATTTATAGCTGGAAAATAGGCTAAGTGAAGATCGGAATATGTGGTGATAAATAGATTTGGAGAACGTCAAATCACCACAACTCATTTTTTTAAAGATCTAACGATCGTTTCGCTAACAAAGTTAGCGTCATCAAGGGATGAAAAATTCTAATTTTTCATCTTCTGATGACGCTAACTTTGTTAGTGAAACGATCGTCAGGTCTTTAACAAATGTGTTGTGGTGATTTGGTGTTCTCCAAGTGTACTTACAAATTAAGCCTTGTAAATACGTTTAATAATTTTGTGTCCCAGAAATTGAAGTCACAGTATCCATGTTCGTATTCTGAAAAAATCTTCTTTAATAAATCCTTACCTCCTTTCACACGAAAGGTATTGGGAAATAGGTTGTAAAAACACTTTAATTCCTAAATCCTTTTATACACTAGAACAAAAATATTGACTTTGATTTAGTGATTTCCTTGGATGGTCATACGGGAAAATTAAAATATCTACAAGATTTATTAGTTGGAATATCACCTTCTGCAAGTATTGTAATAAACTTATTTAGTGAATGCATGCATGTTTATAGGTAGAAGTTGTCGCTTATAAATCAGATTTAATTTATTTGGTTTAATTGACGTCTAGACATGTTGCCAAATCTTTAAAAGTTTAGGTTTGCTGCAAAGATTATAGAAATAATAAAATTACATAAAGTTAGTTCTCTAACGATTACGTTTTTGATGGAGCAAACTGGTCTCTGCCAAATTTGGTGGAATGTATATATAACTCTCGAGGAGATATAATCGACTCCATACTTTATAGAGTTATACTAACATAATTCTTACTATTATTGTGTCTTTACCGTTATTTTAAAAGCTCGGAGACGATTTAACGGTTAATTAACTTTGTATCTGGTTATTATACTAATTTGCGGAGCTATTACACGCATCTGCTTAAAAAGTTTACGAATTGATGTTCTGGAAATACGATATTAAAGAAACCTACTATTAAAATACATATTTAATTACTCTACAATTGTTTGTAATCATTTTGTTGACAATGGATTAATCAGCTTTTCACCGCTGAATTAGAGATGCTTACAACTTTGATCATAGAGGCATGTATATTTGACATTTACTTATGTCTATGGCTTCATTTAACTAACTGACTTTTAATTGGGTCGAATTTTGTCTTAATATTACACCTGAAATAATAAACACCTATTAAATCTAATTCTACGGGCTCCTAGCTTATATTGTGCTTTACAACATTCTTCCTCTTTGTTAACCCTTTGTTTTGCACCCATAAAAACTCGTTCTTGTATCACATGTCCTGGTTTTGGTGCAGAACCATCTGACTAAATGTCTCCTTTCTCTTTATATTTTATATTACTCATCAATTTTTTACCATATCTTTAATTAAGGTCTTTACTCCATATAATTACTATTTCAGTTTTACTTCACTGCCACTTTTTATATTTCAACAACACACCACGAGGGCTTACAGCCTAAATACTATCGTACCATGGGTGTCGACAAGGAGGAAAGAGGCAACTTGTTAATTCTGGACTTGAAGGTTTGGACGTCCGGAGAAGGAAAAACATGTGCCGGCAAGGAATTCCACAACTTGGAAGTTCTCGGGACAAAAGAGCTGGCATAACAAGATGTTCTATGTCTGGTGCCTGGACAGTAAAACGGTGCATTCGCTCTGTTCCCCTGGTAGATCTGTTGGGGGCAGCAGGTGGAGGAACTATGGAAGAAAGCTCCTCTGAGCAGTGCCCGTGCAGATGTCTATAAAAGAGAGAGAGGTAACGAACGGCACGTCCGTGGGCAAGGGATGGCAGCTTTTGGGTGAGGGTAGGGTCACCGATGAGATGTATAGCTCTCTTCTGAATGGATTCCAGGATAGCGAGTGTGGAAGCGGCAGCGGCACCCCAGATTTGGGAGCATTATTTGAGGTTTGTCCTTATTTGTGAAGTATATAAGGTATAGAGATTAGCTGGTGAAAAGTATTTGCGAGCCCGAAAGAGGAAACCTAATTTCTTAGCTGTCGCTTCTGCAATTGATGTGACATGTTGGTGCCAATTGAGATTTCGATCCACAGAAATGCCAACAAGTGAAAAGGACCCATTACTTTGAAAAACTTGGTTGTTCATTGCGATGGGTCTAGGGTTGGTGCATCTCTTATGAGAAACAAAGCAAGACTGAGATTTGGTGGGGTTGAATTGTACAAGATTTCTACTTCTCTAGTCTAATATTTTTTGGAGATCCACGGAGACAGAACCCTCCATGAGTCTGCAATCCTCATCAAATTGGGCTAAAGAGACAGGCTTAGAATATTGTATATTTGAGTGGAGGGTGCTGTCGTCCGCGTAACTGTGAACTGGGTTGGATGTGCTAGAGAGGAGGTCATTGATGTGGAGAAGAAACAAAGTAGGGGCTAAAGCTGAACCTTGAGGAACTCCTGCATTAATTGAATACAGTTTAGAGGACTGGCTATCCACGAAAACAGAATTGCTCCCATCGGAGAGGAAATTTGCTATCTGGGTACAGAGTTTTGGTGGTAGGCCATAGGCCGGAAGTTTATTAAGCAGCGCTGCGTGCCATACCTGATCGAATGCTTTAGCTATGTCTAGAGCGACAATATGGGATTCGCCGTGTAGTTCCATAGACTTGTTCCTAGAATGGGTGACAAAGGAAAGAAGGTCGGCAGTTGATCTGCGCTGACGGAATCCGTACTGCCTGTCGTGGATTAGATTGTGTTTTTCAACAAATTTAATAATTCGGTTTTTATATACTTTTCCGTCACTTTAGAGACGACTGAAAGGAGATAAATAGGCCTGTAGTTGCTAGGAAGCGCTTTGGATCCTTTGTCTACTTCCAATCTTTGAAATATACCCACATATATCTAAACATTACCCTGCCTCATATTTTATGCAAATTTCTTAATTGTTATAAACAATTTTTTACTAGTAACGTAGATGGATTAATAAGTGGTGTGAACAAGATAAGGAAAGATTTTATTTAAAAGCTGTAAAGATAATAGTGCATCTTTGTGAAAAGCATGTTTGAGTTAAAAGCGATTATGTTAGAAAATTGAAAAATATAATTTTTAATAGGTTTCCATTAGAAAAGTCAAGGGTGTATGTATACAGGCTGTCCCACTGTCGATGGTACTTTAGACGTATATGGAAAACCAAACATGTAATCGATCTAAAATTTTGACTGGTACCATAATCAAGTATGCTCTATCTGTCCAACATATTTGAAGTTACAAATTTCAAAACAGATTTAGTCTTAATGTTTTCTGTTTACTGAAGACAAATCGGGTACGTTTTTAAAAAATCTACGATGAACCATTGAATTGAGCAAGATACCTGGATATATTAAGAACGATTGTAAGTGATTTCTTGCAAGATCTCTCACTAGAAGAATATCGGAATTGTTGTTAACAATTGGACAATGCTCCATCTCACTGCACTCATGAAGTATCTCAGGAGCTCTCCGAAATGTTTGGGGATCGTTGGTTTAGAAGATTAGGTCCATGGGATTGGCCAGCTAGATCGCCTGAATTCGCCACACCTGACTTTTATTTTTGGGGTAAGATAAAAGAAAAAGTGTATACGATACCAATCAATACAAGGAGAAAGGACAACAACGGTTAGTCAGACATATTCAAGAGCTGGATCTCAATGCGATCGAGAGGGCTACTATCCATGCCGTAGATCGAAGAATTTTGAAGTATTTAGAAGCCAGCGGTGACATTTGGGAACATTTACTATAAGAATCATAAGTATTTCTTGATCCGAGTGTTTATTTGTTTTTCAGTTTTTTTTTTCATTTCACCCACATTATTTTGAACGTTTAATCATGGCGATTGTGTTTTGTTTGTTAACTTGATGGCACTGACCGTGTAGAATAAGCAGCTTTATTAAAACTCTGTTTGAATAGTTATTTTCACCTCTTTTTAGTCGGATAACCGATCAAAATGCCAGAACGTGTTATGTTAGTTTGACAGTATCAGTTTTAGTTGCCATGGAAATTAAATAATATACTAGTATAAAAGCTGAAATTAATTTTTTGCAGTAAAATGCTTTTTCCTCGGAAATCGTGGAGATTTGGGTATAGAAACATGCTATATTATTTGAAAGGAAATTTAATCACATTTGAATTTTTTTTTAATTTTTTTGTATGTAACAGAAAAGGTAAACCTTTTGAAGCACCCTGTATAATATCGGATCGATTTGTTTATTGTAATGAAATAACCGCACTATCCTTAAACTAAAACCATAAGATACATGAGTACAAAATTATTAAGCTTTAATCATGACTGTGTTTTGCTTAAAAAAATGCAAACGAATTAATATCTGGGTAATCACCATCGATAGATATAGAAACATATTGAGAAAAAGTTATTAATTTAAAATTAATTCATACCTGGGGAACCACCACTGATAGGTATAGGAACATATTGAGAAAAAGCTATTAATTTAAAATTAATTCATATCTGGGGAACCACCACCGATAGATATAGAAACATATTGAGAAAAAGTTATTAATTTAAAATTAATTCATACCTGGGGAACCACCACCGATAGGTATAGGAACATATTGAGAAAAAGTTATTAATTTAAAATTAATTCATACCTGGGGAACCACCACTGATAGGTATAGGAACATATTGAGAAAAAGCTATTAATTTAAAATTAATTCATATCTGGGGAACCACCACCGCTAGATATAGAAACATATTGAGAAAAAGTTATTAATTTAAAATTAATTCATACCTGGGGAACCACCACTGATAGGTATAGGAACATATTGAGAAAAAGTTATTAATTTAAAATTAATTCATATCTGGGGAACCACCACCGATAGGTATAGGAACATATTGAGAAAAAGCTATTACTTTAAAATTAATCCATATCTGGGGAACCACCACCGATAGGTATAGGAACATATTGAGAGAAATCTATTACTTTAAAATTAATCCATATCTGGGGAACCACCACCGATAGGTATAGGAACATATTGAGAAAAAGCTATTAATTTAAAATTAATTCATATCTGGGGAACCACCACTGATAGGTATAGGAACATATTGAGAAAAAGCTATTAATTTAAAATTAATTCATATCTGGGGAATAACCACCGATATATATAGAAACATATTGAGAAAAAGTTATTAATTTAAAATTAATTCATATCTGGGGAACCACCACTGATAGGTATAGGAACATATTGAGAAAAAGCTATTACTTTAAAATTAATTCATATCTGGGGAACCACCACCGATAGATATAGAAACATATTGAGAAAAAGTTATTAATTTAAAATTAATTCATATCTGGGGAACCACCACCGATAGGTATAGGAACATATTGAGAAAAAGTTATTAATTTAAAATTAATTCATACCTGGGGAACCACCACTGATAGGTATAGGAACATATTGAGAAAAAGCTATTAATTTAAAATTAATTCATATCTGGGGAACCACCACCGCTAGATATAGAAACATATTGAGAAAAAGTTATTAATTTAAAATTAATTCATACCTGGGGAACCACCACTGATAGGTATAGGAACATATTGAGAAAAAGTTATTAATTTAAAATTAATTCATATCTGGGGAACCACCACCGATAGGTATAGGAACATATTGAGAAAAAGCTATTACTTTAAAATTAATCCATATCTGGGGAACCACCACCGATAGGTATAGGAACATATTGAGAGAAATCTATTATTTTAAAATTAATTCATATCTGGGGAACCACCACCGATAGGTATAGGAACATATTGAGAAAAAGCTATTAATTTAAAATTAATTCATATCTGGGGAACCACCACCGATAGGTATAGGAACATATTGAGAAAAAGCTATTAATTTAAAATTAATTCATATCTGGGGAACCACCACTGATAGGTATAGGAACATAATGAGAAAAAGCTATTAATTTAAAATTAATTCATATCTGGTGAATCACCACCGATAGGTATAGGAACATATTGAGAAAAAGCTATTAATTTAAAATTAATTCATATCTGGGGAACCACCACCGATAGGTATAGGAACATATTGAGAAAAAGCTATTAATTTAAAATTAATTCATATCTGGGGAACCACCACCGATAGGTATAGGAACATAGTGAGAAAAAGCTATTAATTTAAAATTAATTCATATCTGGGGAACCACCACCGATAGCTATAGGAACATATTGAGAAAAATCTATTATTTTAAAATTAATTCATATCTGGGGAACCACCACCGATAGGTATAGGAACATATTGAGAAAAAGCTTTTAATTTAAAATTAATTCATATCTGGGGAACCACCACCGATAAGTATAGGAACATATTGAGAAAAAGCTATTAATTTAAAATTAATTCATATCTGGGGAACCACCACCGATAAGTATAGGAACATATTGAGAAAAAGCTATTAATTTAAAATTAATTCATATCTGTGGAACCACCACTGATAGGTATAGGAACACATTGAGAAAAAGCTATTAATTTAAAATTAATCCATATCTGGG
Source organism: Tillus elongatus (assembly GCA_964006375.1). Lineage (NCBI taxonomy): Eukaryota > Metazoa > Arthropoda > Insecta > Coleoptera > Cleridae > Tillus > Tillus elongatus. Next base: position 177,185,401 of record OZ023265.1, read on the forward strand.
GAACCACCACCGATAGGTATAGGAACATATTGAGAAAAAGTTATTAATTTAAAATTAATTCATATCTGGGGAACCACCACTGATAGGTATAGGAACATATTGAGAAAAAGCTATTAATTTAAAATTAATCCATATCTGGGGAACCACCACCGATAGGTATAGGAACATATTGAGAAAAAGCTATTAATTTAAAATTAATTCATATCTGGGGAATCACCACCGATAGGTATAGGAACATATTGAGAAAAAGCTATTAATTTAAAATTAATTCATATCTGGGGAACCACCACCGATAGGTATAGGAACATAGTGAGAAAAAGCTATTAATTTAAAATTAATTCATATCTGGGGAACCACCACCGATAGCTATAGGAACATATTGAGAAAAATCTATTATTTTAAAATTAATTCATATCTGGGGAACCACCACCGATAGGTATAGGAACATATTGAGAAAAAGCTATTAATTTAAAATTAATTCATATCTGGGGAACCACCACCGATAGGTATAGGAACATAGTGAGAAAAAGCTATTAATTTAAAATTAATTCATATCTGGGGAACCACCACCGATAGCTATAGGAACATATTGAGAAAAATCTATTATTTTAAAATTAATTCATATCTGGGGAATCACCACCGATAGGTATAGGAACATATTGAGAAAAAGCTATTAATTTAAAATTAATTCATATCTGGGGAACCACCACCGATAGGTATAGGAACATATTGAGAAAAAGCTATTAATTTAAAATTAATCCATATCTGGGGAATCACCACCGATAGGTAAAGGAACATATTGAGAAAAAGCTATTTATTTAAAATTAATTCATATCTGGGGAATCACCACCGATAGATATAGAAACATATTGAGAAAAAGTTATTAATTTAAAATTAATTCATACCTGGGGAACCACCACCGATAGGTATAGGAACATATTGAGAAAAAGCTATTTATTTAAAATTAATTCATATCTGGGGAATCACCACCGATAGATATAGAAACATATTGAGAAAAAGTTATTAATTTAAAATTAATTCATACCTGGGGAACCACCACTGATAGGTATAGGAACATATTGAGAAAAAGCTATTAATTTAAAATTAATTCATACCTGGGGAACCACCACCGATAGGTATAGGAACATATTGAGAAAAAGCTATTTATTTAAAATTAATTCATATCTGGGGAATCACCACCGATAGATATAGAAACATATTGAGAAAAAGTTATTAATTTAAAATTAATTCATACCTGGGGAACCACTACTGATAGCTATAGGAACATATTGAGAAAAAGCTATTAATTTAAAATTAATTTATATCTGGGGAACCACCACCGATAGGTATAGGAACATATTGAGAAAAAGCTATTTATTTAAAATTAATTCATATCTGGGGAATCACCACCGATAGATATAGAAACATATTGAGAAAAAGTTATTAATTTAAAATTAATTCATACCTGGGGAACCACTACTGATAGCTATAGGAACATATTGAGAAAAAGCTATTAATTTAAAATTAATTTATATCTGGGGAACCACCACCGATAGGTATAGGAACATATTGAGAAAAGTTTTTTAAATTAAACAAGGAATACGAAAAAAAATATAATATACAAGGTGGTTCATGTAAAATAACAGAACTACTACGACTTTTCAGTAGAAGCGGCAACACCGAGTAATTGGAAATATTTTTTATAAATAGAGCATACTTGATTATGGTATCAACCAAACTTTCAGACCGACCCCATGTTTTGTTTTCTATATACGTCGAAGGTAACATCGAGCGCGGGACAATCTGTATATGTATACGTTTAAAAGTAAATTTTATTATTTCTACCTAACGTTGTGGGTAATCAGTTGAACAAGAAATACAATCTGCCCTCGAATTCCATATCGAGTACGTTTTAGTGAAATTTCTTAAAAAAATTCACTAATGAGGAGATCCCGACTTTCGAATTTTGAAAAAATTTCTTCAAATGAGCGCTAATTAGGACCCCTGGAGCCCAAATCCGAGGTCGGTTTCAGACTTTATATGTTTATGTATATATATATATATATATATATATATATATATATATATATATATATATATATATATATATATATATATATATATATATATATATATATATTTATGTGTCACACCTATAACTTAAAAAGAATAACGGACCGATTTTGATAAAACTTGCTGAGTACCTTCCTTTCGCAAGTGGCTTGGATAAGTTCGTTATCCAGGAAAATCCGCCGAAATTTTCCCGGAAAATTTGGTGTTTTCTTTCGAAAAAAATCAAAAATTTTTTATTTCTCCCGAACTAACAAAGTAAGGGCAAGCAGATTTCATGCGCGAGTTTATAAAAGTTTATTATATGTAAGTCACCTACCAAAACTTAGCTCTGTAGGTTAAAGGACAAAAAAGTTACAGGCATTTAAAGAACAATAAATTTGGGTTTTCCTCAAAACGTCAAAGTCGCAATTTGAAACCTCAACATTCATCATATGTAGGCAATGAACCTGAAACTAATATGAGCTATTGAAGGAAAATGTCTCAAGAATAATGTTTTACAAAGCCTGAAGTCTTAGTTTCAATCGTCATTGTACTTCATTTTACTAAAATATTCCCAGAAAATTCATTTCAAATAGACCCTTTCTCTGATGCGTTGGTAGTAGTGTTGGCTATAGAGTTTATCGGATAATGGTATATCATTTTTGTCGAATTTTCGTAAAAAATCTTTAAAGTCCAATATATCCGTTATTATGCAAGATACGAAAATATATATATATATATATATATATATATATATATATATATATATATATATATATATATATATATACATTAATTAAGGGGTGTCTTGAGCTACATCTTAAAAAATATTTCTACAATTATTTCTACAATGGCCCATAAGTCGTTGGTGATTAAAATTTTCTTTTTTAGTGAATTTTATTAAGAAAATTCACTAATAGGGAGATCCGTGTTTATATATATATATATATATATATATATATATATATATATATATATATATATATATATATATATATATATATATATATATATATATACAGGGTCGCTGATAAGTCTGGAAACGGTCGATTATCCGGGAAAATATACAAGGTGTCGAAAAAAGTTTTATACAAAAGTTTTTGGGTTCTTCAATGTCTACTAGGCGGTGATAATTTTATTTATACAGGGTTGGTCATACAGGCGTGGCACACCAATATTATTATTTTTTTAATGGAACACCCTATATATTATTCGATATTTCAATCCTTCTCTTAATTTTGAGCAACATTTATGAGAAGCATAATGTACCTAAACTCAATCGTTTCCGGGTAAAAAAATAAATAAAAATAAACGCTACTGTTTTTAAAATCTATTGGATGAAGAACAAAAATAAATGAAAAGTAGAATATCTCTTGAAAACAATCTGTGAGTGTGAAAAGAACCGGTTGCGATGTTTTTAACATTGTTTGGAATCCCAAGATAAGATAAGATGCCCATAAGAAACGCAGTATTATTCTTTTGTTTTAAAATGTTTCCAGGACAACGAATGTCAAACATTCATTCAGTGTCAACAGTTTTGAAACATTAGTAATTTAGTGTCAACAGTTTTTGTGCAAAATGGCAAGTTTAAGTGAAACCGAACGTATCGAAATTTTAATGATGATAGGGTACGGTGATAGAACACGAAGTTTTGCTTAAGTGGTGATTATGTTCAATGAGTTGCATCCTGAGCGGGAATCGATCTCCAAATCCACAGTTTCGAAAACTTTGCATCGTTTTCACGAAACTGGCGGTATCAAGGATAAACCTAGAACTGGAAGGCCAGTAACCGTTACAAATGAAGAAAATTCTTTGAATGTAATATTGGATGTGGTGGAAAATCCGAAAACTTCGGCACAGCAATTGGCTTTAAATCACAATATGAGTCGATATTCAATTCAAAAGATTACGAAGCGGGAAAAGTTCCGTCCATATAAAATTCATTTATTGCAAGAACTGAGTGAAGACGATTTTGATCGCAGAATCGAGTTCTGTGAACTTATTATGGAGAAGTTACGCCAAAATTTTAACTTTGCCAACCACATTTTGTTTTCCGACGAATCTACATTTTGTTTGAATGGACAAGTCAACCGACACAACTGTAGGTACTGGTCAGACGAAAACCCACATTGGATGGAACAAATTCACACCCAAAGACCGCAAAAAGTAAATGTTTGGTGTGCTATTATTGGTGGACATATCATAGGACCTTATTTTATACACGGTAATTTGAACTCTGCTCGATATTTGACACTTTTGCAAGAATCAATTGTTCCAGACGTTAGTCGATTATTTCCGAACAATAACGACCCAAATCTACCAGCGGAAGAAATATGGTTTCAGCAGGATGGGGCACCCCCTCATTTTGGAATTGAGGTACGGGAATATCTGAATCAAACCTTTCCTGGCAGATGCATAGGGCGCAGGGGAACTATTGAATGGCCAGCTAGGTCTCCCGACATGACGCCGCTTGACTTTTTTTTGTGGGGTCATGTAAAAAATTTAATTTACCAAAATAGACCGCAGAATATTGAAGAGTTGCAAGCAAGGATTGTGCATGAAATTAATAACATTCCTCAAAACGCTCTTGTAAATGCAGTGCAATGTTTTGTTAAGCGAATTCATTATTGTCAGGAGGTCAATGGAGAACACTTTGAACATCTTATAAAATAGGATTTCAAACAATGTTAAAAACATCGCAACCGGTTCTTTTCACACTCACAGATTGTTTTCAAGAGATATTCTACTTTTCATTTATTTTTGTTCTTCATCCAATAGATTTTAAAAACAATAGCGTTTATTTTTATTTATTTTTTTACCCGGAAACGATTGAGTTTATGTACATCATGCTTCTGATAAATGTTGCTCAAAATTAAGAGAAGGATTGAAATATCGAATAATATATAGGGTGTTCCATTAAAAAAAATTAATATTGGTGTGCTACGCCTGTATGACCAACCCTGTATAAATGAAATTATCACCGCCTAGTAGACATTGAAGAACCCAAAAACTTTTGTATAAAACTTTTTTCGACACCTTGTATATTTTCCCGGATAATCGACCGTTTCCAGACTTATCAGCGACCCTGTATATATATATATATATATATATATATATATATATATATATATATATATATATATATATATATATATATATATATATATATATATATGTCGTACCGATAACTCAAATAATAATAGACCGATCTTGATCAAATTTGGTGAGTACCTCCCTTTTGCAAGTGGCTTGGATAAGTTCGTTAGCCAGGAAAATCGGGCCAGGTTTTCCCGAAAAATTTTGTTTTCTTTCTAAAAAAATGCATATCTCCGGAAGCAACAGAGTGAGGACAACCAAATTTGGTACGCGTATTTGTACTATAAAGTGTGAAACATCCACCAAAACTTAGATCTCTAAGTTTAAGGACAAAAAAGTTACGGGCAGCTAAAGATATAAATTTTGGAATGTCAAACTCGCAATTTAAAACGACAAAATTGGCAAATTTCAATAACCCAATTTGCTATTAACGTAAGTTTTGTTGGTTAGGAAACCAACATTTAACTTTATTTTCGGAAAATTTTTGTTTTAACGCAGCAAGGGCGTTTTGGTTGCGAATTTTCATTAAATGTTTTAAATTTCATTAACTCAATTTGCTATTAACCTTAGGTTCATTGGCTAGGAGACCAGTTTTCTCGGAACCATTTAAAGTTTATTTTCGGAAAATTTTTGTACATTTTCAAATAGTTATTTTGATAAAATATGTTACATTGTTCCTACTGTATAGGTTATACCGGTAACCAAATTGATGCCTGCTCGCATTAGAGCGATATATTTGTAATTAAAAACATTTTTATAAAAATTCACTACCATAACGCACTTGCTGCGCCGAGAGTTTTTTGAATATATTGCAATAATATTTTTAATGTATGAAGCAAGCCAACTATAAGGTTTATTATCTTTGTAGAACTGTTAGCCAGGTGTACAAGCTGAAGAGGAGCTGAACTGTCGTAACAGTCTGCTCAGTGATAATGCGTAACCAGTATGTTACGCAACATTTGAAATGTGCTGTAACCATCTTTTTAACTATATGTACAAAGATATCGAAGGACACGAACAGCGTAACTGCTATAAGAAACTATAATGTGTGACAAAATTCTTGGGCGTGTATTGACAGCAGCCTGCTATATATTGATCAGACCGACCACGTACGAAAGAAATTAGATTTAGCCTTTTATGCAACTTTTATGCATTTTTATTCTTTAAGCTCCGATGCGACAATCTATTCACATCTGAGTTACGATATCGTTATCTGGGGTCAGTCTTTGATCTACCATATAACTGTGTTGCTAAATCTGTTAGATTTTGTATTTTTGGGCATTATTTTTAGACTCTCTTGTGATAGCGACTGTGATGTTTTCTATCTTTTTTATTTTATTTTATGGTTTGTCCGATTTACAAGCAGTTGTAACTAATATACCAAATAAATATAGTTGTTTTTATTACTATAATATAATAAGTACACTTGGAGAAACCCAAATCACCACAACACTTTTTCCCGAGACCTTACGATCGTTTCGTTGACAAAGTCAACATCTTCAGAGGAAAAAAATTCTAAACTAAACCACTAGCTACTAGTGATGGGTCGTTATTTAACTGTCAGCTATTTTTAAACGGTTACCGAGACGTAACGGTAACCACCAGTTATGGATTTATAAAAATAACGGCTTAAAAAGTAACGCTTTTTACACTAACCGAGAATTCGAGTCGTGTCTGTTTCAGTTCTACTGCAACTAGGTTCGATTAATAAACATCGGTTTTGATCGGCAACTGTTATTTAACCATTTAACGGGATGAATAGCCTTGAGATTGGGAATGATCGCTTTCGCTCACAGCTTTAGGGACGTATGATCTTCGGTACAATAAAACGGTTTAATTTTAATTTTAACTTTAACCGGTTGTTGAAGGGGATACGGCATACGGACACTACTACACAGAGTTATTCTGTTAAACTGAGAAGCTGTTATTTTTCAAACAGTTGAGTTTCCCACTAGTATGTAAAGCCAAATATTTAATAATAAAAAATGTTGGGTGAAAATATGAATTTCTGTAAAAACGTGTTATTACTTTCACTATAGACAACGCAAAATAGGGTTATTTCACGTGAAATTAAAGTACTTATTTATTTAAATCTATATACATTACCTAAGAGAACAGTTAACACGTCATTTTCGTTTGTCTGATAATAGTTATCAAATTGATAAAAAAATATAATTATACAACATTTTTTAATATTTACATTTAAATATAAAAAATTAAATGAATATATATATAGGGTGATTCTTTGGAGAAAAATAAGGGGTGTCTTTTTATTAAGTTTTTCTTGAAACCCCTTCTCCTCCAAGTTACAGCCCTTTGAAATTTTTGAAACTAATTTTAAAACAAGGAATATTAAAATAAGTAAATAAACAATTAATACTATATATATCTTCCAATTTTTTTTAAAACTCAAACTCAAACTCAATTTTTTATACTGTTGGCTGTTGTTTGCACAGTTTTTAAAAGTGGACTGATAAAGATGACCAGTGAACCGAAAATGTAACTAGAGATAGAGATATTTTTAAGAAAGAATAAAAGCATACTGTAATAACAAACCATATGTACAGAATAAAGGCAAATTTCTTTACCGAAATTTTATGAGCTGTGTTATGTTATGGAGTTCCTAGAATCACCCCCTGTGTAGCAATAAAAGTTCTAACGTCTAACGTCCCAAGACCTGATAAATAATGATATTTATTGATTCTTGCTGTGGCATTGACATTTACGTAAAGACCCCTCATAAAATAAATTTGTTAGAAATGACTAGTTTATAATTCCTAAAACATCTACGTAAATACTAATATAAGACTCCTTTCTGATTTCTAAAAGTTTCACTTCAGAGTGGCAAAAGATTTACGACACGCTTATTATAATTTCTTAACCCTTTGTTTCCTTTTCATATCGACAAAATTTGAGATTTATACACTACGTGAAATAACGGGGTAAAAATACAATGCATTTATACTAGTGTGCTCGATCTCGCTCACAGCTTTGCGAATGTAGGATACTATCGATCGACTATCCAGTTTAAAATAACTGAAGCCGTTATTTTCAACGGTTATTATTAAGTAAGGTTAACGGCTTCAACTGTTAACAGAAAATAACCGTTTTTCCCATCACTACTAGCTACCGTGTATTTATAACGCGTCAAGGTAAACGAACTAGTTCGAAGTAAAATTGTCGTCCAAGAACGATCGTTTCTTTATTGTGTAGTGAAAGTACGAGGTCTAAGGCATGCTTTAATCTTCTGGTTGACAAATTTATGACCTCTTATCTAACATACGGACAATAGGTTTACAGAAACCGAGTTATTTAAGGAATCTGCACGTTCCCTTTCAATCTAGAAATTTACTATGTGGATATTGGACGAAGCCGACAAACATCTGGCTAGATAAACAACGTCAATTCCGCTCATCTTTTTAAAATAGAAAACTAATACCGGGTGTTTGGCTAACCATGTTAACTCTAACAAAAGATAAATAATTCAACTAAAATACTACATAAAAACTATATTTATATTAATTTTAATTCTTCGTGACAGTATTAATATTGATTTCATAGATACAAACAAACGAACAGATCTTTAAGTCGAGACAAACGTGATTTGGGTTTCTCCAAGTGTACTTATTAGTGCTCATCACAGGTTCCAGTTTTTTACTTAGTACTATAATATATTATAAGAAATAGCCATTAACTTGTTACTGGGAGCAAGTCAAGATTTGTATTTACTTTGCTCATAATAGCATTTTACAATTTGTTTTGTGCTATTTTTAGATTATAGTAACGAATTCTTATACCTAGTTGCAAAATGAGATGTGCTGGGTTTAATTCCCAAGCGGAGCTACGCAGCTGTCATGTGGTATATATGAATACACTAAGTGAATATTAGAACCTGAGATGAGCACCGATAAGTATCCTTGGAGAACCAAAATCACCACAACACACCTTTTAAAGACCTCAGGATCGTTTCACTATCAAAGCAAGCGTCACCAGGGGATGAAAAATTCGTTAAAAAAATTCACCCTCTGATGTAAAACAAGGTAAATAAAGAGATGTGTTGTGGCGATTTGAGTTCTGCAAGTGCACTAGCTTCATCAGAGGATGAAGATGTTTTTATCCTCTGACTGCTGTATGTCGACTGCTGTACAAAATCAAGGTCGCATGGAAGCATGTTGTGCTTTGAAAGAAGTGTTCCAGAATGGTCCAAACTTTCCTTAGAGTCGCAATTCCCAGAAATGAATCTGTACTAGACTGATGGACACTTTTGGCATTCACCTTAGCAAAATAGGTAGAATCACTTTTAATTTTTTTGTATTGAAACCAATCATAATGGGTTATCGACTATTTGGAAACAGATCATTGTCTAGCTGCAGACACCGAAAGCTCATCTGAATCTGGATTTGCGACATGTACAAGGAAAGTGGTATCGTCAGCGTACATGACGAGATCATCTCCAGAAATGTCACTTGTATAAATAATATACAGTAACGGACCTGAAACAGTGCCCTCGGGAACTCCCCCGGCTAATGTCACTGACGAAGATCGAACACCTCCAAGCTCAACAACTTGCTGTTGCAAAGAAAAGAAACTCTGATACCACTGCAGCGGTATACCCCTAATTTCATAGCTACTCAGGTTGCTGATCAAAATCTGATGGTTTACCAGATCAAAAACCTTACTAAGGTCGGGAAATACGCCAAAGTATGTTTCACCGTTCTCAAAGCATTTCCTCAGAGATTCACAAACTAAATGATCGCTGTTGCTGTTGAATTCCCTTCCTGAAGCCATGCTGATGTATGCTAAAGAGATTGAAACCAACAAGAAAAGCTGTAAGCTGCTTAGAGACAACCCTCTTATATATCTTTAAAAATAAGCTTGTGATGGACAGAAGTCTATAGTCCTCTGAAACGGAAGTAGAACTATTTTTATATAGTGTTATACCTTTTAATAATTTTAGCTGTGAAGAAAACTATCCAGAGCTAAGGGAATTGTTGATCTAGATGGTTAAAAGGATACAAACCTCAGTTGCACACCCCATGAGGAGCACAGAATTAATACTATCGAAACCAGCAGAAAACCTGGCTCTCAACCTCACAATTTCATCAAGAACCTCTTTTTCAGGTACGGTTTACGATTTTGGGGCCCAAGCCCCTGCCTTCCCGTCCGAAGACTTTAGGCCATGATATCCTCCTACACTGTCAGGTCTAAGCCACTCTCGAAGGAACCTCTACAACCTCTCCACTCTCAAAAATCATCAGGTAATTCCAAACCTTAGGCCCATAGAACCCTCCTCACATTCATACGACCGTTTCCTCCACTCTCGCTTTTCCCGAAATCTCATCCATTTCTCTATCCGGCGCCCTCTCTTTCTTTGCGGTTTGCCTCAACCGCATTTCGCGTTTCCTCTTTTAGCTCCAATTCTACAGCACATTCATTGAAATTCCTGATTTCCATGTTCTTGGTGGACCTAGTTACCCTGAACGGGTAGGAACCCTCAACCCTGTTCTGGTTCCCACAAAGTTTTCTCTTGTCGCCTTACTATTTTCTATCTAGCAGTCTTCAGGGACATGTCTTGCTGTCTTCTGTGTTCCGTTTCCGCACGCATATTCCCCCGTTCCGAGCCTTAGGTTAAACCTACTAAGTTAGCCCTTGAAGGGCCCGTGGCCAGTCAGCAAGCTCGCCGCCCTATGACTCCAGCACTTGAGGCCCATACCCACGCTCTCTATGTATCGCTAAGTGACCCTACCCTTTGTCTCATCGTCCTAGTACTTCTGCGGCTTTTGCTCTCGCATCGGCCTTTGCGATGCCTTCTAATTGGTCGCTACCCCACCACAGATTTATTTTTGTTCCCCCGCTCTCCACCTCTTGCATCTTGCAGTTGATTCTGTCGGCATTTCCCCTCTTCCTCCTAGTGAGCATGTCCAGGGAAACTCTGGTATCGGAAACGATATTGACGGTTCCACTCTGTAGAGTGGCGGCCTTTTCCACTGGCGTACCCACTGCGAACAATTCCGCCATGTGCACCGGGTACCCGTCCTGGGGAGGAGCAAACAACATAGACTAACTGTTCGATGAAAAAGGAAGGATACCCAGCAGTACCATACATCTCCCGGATTGAGCCAAAATAGCAATAAAAGGCATTTGCACATTTCAGTATGTCACTCGAAATGATATCATTTACCGACAATTTTATTTCGTCTCTCTTGCTGACGTTTTTCTTTCCACTACCAATAAAACTATCTTTCTTTATTTCTGGAGTCTCTGATTAAGTTTTCGTGGTACATCTTTTTAGCGGCCACAAGAACACGCCTATACATTTTTTGTATTTCGTGTAATAATCACCAGATAGACCGTTAGCCTGTTGATTAAGAAAGTATAAATCTTTTTAGGTTTCTGCTGGATGTTCTAATAGCTAATGAATCCAAGATACTGCTAAGTACTATCTCTAAAATTCTACAATCAAATCATTCAAAATTGCGGCTTTTAAAACTTTGATAGAATGGATTAAGCGATCATACCCTAAACATTAGCAAGTTATTAAGGAACAACCTGTGTTGTTATTAGATTTACGTAAATACTATCCTATTATAAGGTAATATCAAGCTTAATGTCTTATTTTAAATTTCATATAAACGCAGCCTCGTTCCTAAAAGACCAGGATGCGATATAAGTTACTAAAATACGATCTTCGGTAATAGATATCACCAGACATTTATCGTATTTTATATCTAAGAGCACCTTTATGTGGTATTCAGAAATAAAATGGGACTTCCTTATTAGTATGAAAAATGATCGATAATCAATTTCAGATTGTAGAGATTTCACACTTTACAACTGTATACATTTGTATCTCCAGTCACGGCCTTGTCATTTACACACTTATTTACATAAAATACAGATTACTCGAATCAAAATATGTCTTAATTCACTCAACTCCTTTAACATTTTACATTCATTTACATATGTATGTCTTTCACATAATACTGGATAAGTTTCATATTGTCATCAATTATCGTTAAGGTTTCATATGAATTAGTTAATTTTTTTTCTAATATGGGTTTCTAAACATATCATGTATCCTCAATGGTGGTGAAGCTTAAAATGTTATATAAAAAATAAGAACGTATTTCAACTATTTAAAAATTTAGACCATGTGATAAGCACTGATTGGGGGATCTGATTAACCGTAACGCATGTTTAGACTTGATTATCATTGCACCAGCAAATCCGACTTTATTAGAAAATGTATCATGAAAATAATTACTTTTTAGTGATTTTTCGTAGAAAAAATTCACTAATGAGGAGATCTCTAATTTTAAATTAACTACCTTCCTTTTGTACGTAGCTTGGATAAGTTTGTTAGTCAAGAAAACCTGCCTCTTTTTTCCAGGAAAATTTTAGGTTTTCTTTGGAAAATTTTTTGTATCTCATAAAATAAAGCTACGGCGACGAAATTTTGGTATGCAGGTTGACATTATAAAAAGTCTGTACGCAGCAAGTGCGTTATGGTAGTGAATTTTTATAAAAATGTTTTTAATAATAAATGTCTTTTTTTTAAAGAAAGCAGGCATGAAATTTGGTTACCAGTGTAACCTGTATAGTAGAAACAATGTACCATATTTCACCAAAACGACTTTATTGTTTGAAAATGTAAAAAAAAATTCCGAAAACAATAAACTTAAAATGTTCCCGAAAAAACTGGTTTCTGGTTAACGAACGTTAGGTTAGTAGCAAATTGAGCTATTGAAATTTAAAACTTTAATGAAAATACGCTACCATAACGCACTTGTTGCGTCCAGTAAAATTTGAAATCGGTTGCAGAAAAGAATAAGCACTTGTGAAACCACGGGAAAACTCTACGACTGCATTAAGTATGGAACGGTTGCACTAAGTTAGGGCAATAACAAACAACCAGATGTGCTATTCAAATTGAATTAAGCCTTAAAAGTTTTCATCTCGTCCTAATTGAATTTGTCATACAAAAACTCGCTAAAAAATTCATTGGAATTACACAATCTGATGAGATAGCGGTAAAAGGAAATAAGGCTAAAAAAATTAAAGAAAAGGTGAGGTCACTAACTGAAATTAGAACCCGTGTAATAGGAGTCCATTATTAAAATACACCGCTTCCTCTACCTCTCGGCCATTAACGACATGACAGTTTTATGTACTAACAGGTATGTATATACACTTGTATATTAATTTTGTAACGTCTTGATTGATTTTTTTCTCATATTTTAACGAAATGAAGGAAAATGACGGCTGTGACACAGGTCTAGGAGCTTGTTTGTCATTGCGAGCCGTATTTTTAACTCATAAAGCGCTAATGCGTACTAATGTACGACTATCAGAATTATCAATTTTGACGTTTCAACTTTTTTTTAATGAGAGGCTTGTAATTTCTTTGCATTTAAACGTTGAGATCTGAATTTTGGTACAATGGATAACCTTTATGACAGAAACCAGCGTACAAAATTTGGTTACCGTAGCCTGTAAATTTTTGGAGATATGAATTTTTTTGAAATAAAACCCAAAATTTTCCCGAAAAACGTGGTTTGATTTTCCTGGCTAACGAAGTTATCCAAGTCATTCACAAAAGGAAGGTACTCACCAAATTTTATCAAAATCGGGTGATTATTTTTCGAGTTATCGGTGTGACACATGCCCCGTTCATCATCAGCACGTTACTCGTAAAAGGCGGGATCTCCTCATTAGTAAATTTTTTTTAGGAAAATTCACTAAAAAATATCCAGGGTCAGTTTTAATTATATATATATATATATATATATATATATATATATATATATATATATATATATATATATATATATATATATATATACCCAAGCAACATTGACGTAAAATCGCCCTACCAATAGGTCGGCGACCAAATCACCACAGGTCATTTTCAAGTAAAATTTAAGTGTATATTACCAATGTGGGGAATAAAGTCAAAGTAATAGGGAAGTCGATAATAGGTCCAGCAAGGCGTTTCGACCAAGACGTTTTAGTTATATTTAGGGCATTTTTATTCAACATTGGGCCAATGGACGTAATATATTGGTAAATATGTGCTACGCTTTACTTGAATCTGACATCTAGGCGCCGAGTGCCGTGACGTTCTTAACAACGAACTACGCATGTGACATTATTCGGTTCTGTAGAATCTGTGGTTATGTATGTATAAACAAACAGTAGAGTAGTAAAGATATTGTCCATCTTTGTTAAAAAATGACATCTTGAATGATCAAAGAACTTACTTTAAATATTTGGAACAATGATAAAGGAGATTCGCACTGTATAAAAAAAAACCACTGCGGTTATGTTTTTTCTGTTAACATGATGATGATACTGCGATAAAATTCGAGCCCCCGTGTAAAAGATAACATTAGTAAAAATAAAAAATTATTCAAAATTCTTGAAATTCTGATTTTGGAGGATTGGTGATGTAAACAACACAAAACTATCCTGTCGTCATGGTATACAAGCATTATTTAATGTTTTTGTCGAACTAAAATTTGATTACACTTTATTCAACAACAAAATATTTTTCATTTTCCAATACAATCAAGATGGATACCGCAAAATTAAATTAATATGGCTGCCCTTCTAACATTATTGACCTGAAAGTTAATGTTGCCCTATTTTTTTTACCTATAAGTCACAATCCCTAATGACAGGGCAAACTAACCAAACTTTGAAGGCATTTTGTCCTATTATGGGAATTTCAACTATATGGTAAACGAATTTTGTTTGAATTTATTAGAAATGAAACATTTTCTATAAAAATATATATTACGTATATCCGTGCACAGCCGGGAGACATATAGAAATGATTATACAGCGCTTTTGGTCTTTGATTCCATAATATATAGACATTAATAGAAAATAGAAACAAAATAAAATAAGTAAATAAACATAAACATGACAGCTGACTGTGTTGCCAATGCTTCACTCCATTTGGTATGAAAAGGGATGTATTATATGGAAGAGGGAAACGTGCTGATTTGATACCAGCATATAATTGAAATTCAGTTTTACTTTCATATACCTGGTAGTAGTAGCCGATCAAGTTGTCATACTTTTTTTGGATTTACACACAGAACATTATTGAAATAATAATTATTAATATGAAGCGAACTGAATACAAGCATTCTTTACTATTCTATAATAATTTGTAGTATGTCTGTAAACTTTTATTGGTTTCAAAGGGGGAAATGTAACACTATATTTGTTACTGGTGCACGCACATTCACAACAAGAATAACATTTTATTGATGAAGTTTATCAGCTGACACACCTTTAAGATTCACAAATGTATTTGACTGCTGTACACTTTGAACTTTGAGGACAATTTTTATTTCAAGTCAGATTTTATGGTTATTTTCAACTTGAAGGTAGACAATTTGACTTGGAAGACCATTTCTGCAGTAATTATGACTTTATAGCCGATAAGAAAGCCATTTTAGGTTAGCTCAGTGCCCAAAAAATTTCCTGTGCTGTATTGCACTGAAATTGGTAATATATATGTAAGCTGGACTTCATAAGAAGACCTCCAACTTACTCTACCACAGAGACATATTGCAGATTAATATTAGGTAATAAATTACTTTAAAGTAGGTATTTCAGGTATCTGGGCTTGGTAGTCGATTTTCAGTCCAATTTAGGGCACACTTCGACATAAAAATGACCAACTCTGGAATTGAAACAAGTATATTTTATGAGTAAAATTGAACTAATTTTTTCCCAATTTAGTTACTTGTAAGTTACTGACTTTGGAGTAATTTTAATAGTCAAAAATAAGCTAGTTCGGAGCCGCATTTCCAAATTTGTGGTCATTATGACAACCAAGGCAACATTTTGGTTAATTATTACTAAATTACAACTTGGTTAGGTTATTTGGACTCGAGTGCTGGTTAACATGCCTTAATTTGTTGCTTGGGTATATATATATATATATATATATATATATATATATATATATATATATATATATATATATATATATATATATAAAGGGTGAACAATTTACCAAAATTTAGGTGTCTAAGTTTAAAGACAAAAAAGTTAGAGGCATTTAAACGAAAAAATTGGGTTTTCCTCAAAACGTAAAAAGTCGCGATTTGAAACGTCAAAATTGGCAACATTTAGGCAAAGAACCTGAAAGAAATTGGGATTATGTAAAGAGTGTTCTGCAAACCCTTAAGTTTCAGCTTCAACCATCATTGCCCTTCATTTTGATAAAATATTTTCAGAAAATTCTCTTCAAATAGGACTTTCTTTGATGCTTTGGAAGTAGTTTTACTTAAGTTTGTGGTATAACGGTCTATATTTTTTTGCTCATTTTCGTAGAAAAAATTCGTTAACGTGGAGACCGCGGCTTTTGAATTCTAAAAAGATTTCTTCAAATGAGGCCTCCTTGAATTCATATCCGGGTTTACTTTCTGTTTACATATATACAGTGTGACACATTTCTACGGTAAAGCTCAATATAATTGTTATTATGCAAGATACGAGAAAAAATTGTATACATTACTTATAGTGTGTCTTGAGCTGCATCAAATTATTTTGAGAATCACAGGATGGCCCATAAGTCGTTGGTGATACCTAAAAAAATTTTTGAACATTCCTTACTGTATTTTTGCATTTTTCATAGAAATATGATGCAGGTATGTAAAAAAATCGAGACGTAGTAAGTGCGTTTTGGTAGCAAATTTTCATTGAATTCAATAACGCAATTTGCTATTAACCTAAGGTTCGTCAGCTAGGAAACGAGTTTTCTCGGAAACGTTTTAAGTTTTTTTTTAATTTTTGTACATTTGCAAACAAGTTATTTTGATAAAATATGGTACATTGTTCCTACTATACAGGTTATACCGGTGAACAAATTGATGCCTGCTTGCATTAAAGAGACCTAATTGCTATTAAAAACCTTTTTATGAAACTTCACTTCCATAACGTACCTGATGCGTCCTGCCTTTTAAAGATTGACGAAGAGACATATAGAATAAAAATCACAAAAAAGGTTTTTCAGTGAGGTCTATTACCTGACAGTTCTTGGTTTCTTGTCGATAAAGGTCAAAGTAATAACTATTTTTTTTTATTTTTATTTTCAACTAAGTTGCACGTTTATAATAAACAACTAAAATGCTCTAAAATATTGAAGTATCAAGGTAATAATTAGACGTGGCCTTTCAATTGAGAAGGTAACCAGAAAAGCATCATTTTCACTTTTTAAAACGTCTTTGGGCTGTCTGTCAGTCAGTTTCTAATATCTTAATAAATAACAGTATGCTGACAAGAAATATATAAATTTGACAACACAAAGTATAAATGTGTAATTTAGATGACTTGGGCATGATTAATTTACTTCTGAATGGGTCAGTTAACTACAATATGTTAGACGAAATCAATGGTAAGATCATTAATCTTCTAAAAACATAATACCATTTACTCCATTCACAGAAATATAATAAAGTTAAGATGGGGATACGCTTTCTATCTCCATTACTATCGTCAGCTCAAGTAAACGGCTAAATAATAATGTATCACTACCACAATCTAAAGGCGACGTTGCCCTCCCAAGCAACATTTAAAGTCAAATTGACGTAAAATCGCCCTAACAATAGGTCGGCGACCAAATCACCACAGGTCATTTTCAAGTAAAATTTAAGTGTATTTTACCAATGTGGGGAATAAACTAAAAGTAATAGGGAAGTCGATAATAGGTCCAGCAAGGTATTTTGACCAACGCGTTTTAGTTATATTTAGGGCATTTTCATTCTATATTGGGCCAATGGACGTAATTTGTTGGTAAATAGTCCGACATTTTACTTGAATCCGTCATCTGGGCGCAAGTGCCGTGAAATTATTAACAACGAACTGCGCATGTGGCATTATTCTGTAGGATATGTGGTTATGTATGTATTAACAAACAGACAAACAGTAGATATTGGCAGCTAGGTATGTCCATCTTTGTTTAAAAATGACAGCATGTTGAATGATAAAAGAAGATACTTTAAATATTTGGATCAATGATAAAGGTAATTCGCACTGTATAAAAGAAAAAACCCACTGCGGGTATGTTTTTTTCTGTTAACATGATTATGATACTTTGACATAATTCAAGCGCCTCTGTAAAAAGTCAAATTAGTTAAAATTAAAAACTATTCAAAATTCTTGAAATTCAGTAAATAAACATAAATACATGACAGCTGACCGTGTTGCCAATGCTTCATTTCATTGTCATAAAAGTGGATGTATTATATTGAAGGGGTAAACCTGGTGATTTCAAATCAGCAGCTTTTCTTCCAGATAGTAGTAGCCGATGAAGTTGTACGTTTTTAGGATTTAAACAGATACTGTGCCTGAATAATAAAACTTGTATTAATTAAGTTCATCAACTGAAACACTTTCAACATTCACAAATTGATTTCACTGCTGTACACTTTGAACTTTGAGGACATTTTTATTTGAAGTCAGATTTTATGGGTATTTTCAACTTTGATGTAGGCAATTTGACTTGGAAGACCACTTCTGCAGTAATTATGACTATAACGGCCAATCAGAAAGCCAAATTAGGTTATCTTAGTGCCCAAAATATTTCCTATGTTGTATTGCAGTTAGATTGGTAATATATATGTAATCTGGACTTCATAAGAGGACCTCTATACCACTACTACTATACCATAGAGACGTATTGAAAGTTACTATCAGGTAATAAATTACCTTAAAATAGGTACTTTAGGTATCTGGACTTAGTACTCAGTTTTCAGTCCAATTTAGGGCACACTTCTACCTAAAAATTACCAATTGTGGTATTGAAACTCAAAATTATATTTAAGTATATTTATAGGTAAAATTGAACCAAATTTTTTACCAATTTTGACACTTGTAAGTTACTGATTTTGGAGTCATTTTAATAGTCAAAAATAGGCTAATTGGGAGCCGCATTCCCATATTTGTAGTGATTATGACAATCAAGCCAACAGTTTGGTTAATTACAACTAAATTACAACTTCGTTAGGTTACTTGGACTCGAGTGCTGGTTAATATGCATTAATTTGTTGCTTGGGCTGTCGTCTCCACCATGGCTTTCTGTCCCCACAATGCTCCTCATTTCATTGTGGAAAAAGCCAAATGGCCAGCTTGCTTCCTAACACTTTTTTTAATGTAGCTTCCGCATTTCATCAAAAATGTTCGAGACGCAGCAAGTGCATTACAGTAGTGAATTTTTATAAGAAATGTACACTATTAGTAAGGTATATTATTAAAACCAATTCCTTTAATTTAAAAGGACCCGGGAGACCGGTTTTAGAGGTCCCAGTTAGCGATTATTTGAATAAGTTTCAATGTTCTATGGAGCGAGAAAATCATAGTTTGGTAGAGGTATATATGTAAGTACTGCAAGTCTCTTTAAAAAAATTGTGTTACAAATTTCATAAGTCACAAATGATTTCTAGAAAAAAATAATTATTTACACAGGGAATGTACCTGCCAAATCATAAATATGGCAGGTATTTTTCCTTTTAATTGCATGGATGGGTTTGTTTTAGTCAACCCAATCGAACTACTTTTTGCAAACAAAACAACAAAAAATGTTTTTTAAAACCAACTTATAGTTATCCGCGAAGCCCATTATGTTATTTTTCGTTAATTTAGTACCCAGGCTGCGTTTACATAGGTGTTACTATGGTTCAAGATTGAAGATTCTAACTTAATAGGAAATTAAGTTACCGAATTTCAAATATTGTTACAGAAACTCTCTACCATAATGTGTTTGGTGCACCCAGACCTTTTTCAGCACTTAGTTTTTAGTCCACCCAACCGAAACAGTTTCTGCAAACAAAACAACAAAAATGGTTTTCTAAAACAAATTTATCGTTGCCTGTGAAGCTCATTGCATTATCTTTCAAATTTAGTACCCACGCTGCTTTTATATAGGTTTTAATATGTATTAAAAATGAAGATTCTAGTTTAATGGGAAATTGAACTATCGCCATTTGAAATATTGTTACGAAAATTCACTACCATAACACACTTGTTGCACCTACACCCTTTTCAAAATTTATTTACTATTGCTGCATCCATACTTTTTGAAAATGAAATAAATAAATATAAACATTACAAAATTTTGAAATTAAAATTTTAATAATTTACACTGAACATATATTTATAGGTATATATTAAACTACTGCCTGATATTATGTAGTTTCATTTACCTCAAATTTTCCACATACAACATGAACAATAAGTAATAATGAAAATTAACTAAAAACTAAAAGTAAACAATAAGTACCTTATTGTCAGATTCTAAGGTATTAGCTGAGTCTTATTATTTGTTTATGACGTATGTAAACAAAGAGGAAGAAGAAGATAACCTCGAATTCGACTCTTCCCGCTGACAGTTTGCAAAATAACAAATGACAATGACAAATAGTTAACTGGCGTTGTCAGATTTAACTAGGAAAGGGCGATGGGTTTTAAATACCATGAAGAATGGGAAGCTTAATATTTATACATAATAAAACGTAGCTCTAGATTGCCTTTAAACAAATTGAATCACTTTCATTACAAATTTTATTTATTACTATATATTTTTCTGATATCTTCAAATTCAGATGACAGTTTTGGCAAATGGCAACCCCGCTGACTGTTTATTGTAACACATTTTTGTAGACTTTTGAAGTTTAATTTGGAGCATTTGTTTGTAATAGCAGGTGATATATCTGACTGACCTTGTCTAACACTATAGGCACACATTCAGAGGTGATTTAACGTTATATCGTATATATCGGTGGGGGGGGGGGTGTCTAGGTTGTCTAGGTCGCGCTCATTTGTGATTTTTTTAAAGGAAATTCACTAAAAATAATGAGCCGATTATCATAAACATTGGTAGGTGCGTTCTCTGTGTAAGTGGCTTGAACAGGCTCGTTATCCAGGAAAATTGGACTAGCTCTTCCGCGAAATTATGGATTTGCTTTCGGAAAATTTCTTTATCTCCGAAAATAAAAAAGCGGTGGCAACTAAAATTAGTAGTCGGATTTACACTATGAAAAGTATACCATATACTAAAACTCGGTTGAAAGAAAAAAGAGTTATAGGCTGTAGAGGAAAAATATTGAGTGCCACTGGTCATAATGGTGCAAAACCAAAATATTTTGTGTGGCTAACAAAGTTTGCTGAATATTACAGACAAATGTTTAAGTTTTCTTGGGGCAAACAGTCAAGAAGCACCAGAAAAATTCCTTTGCAAATTTTAGAATTTTTCTTTTTAAAACGTCAAAGTCGCCATTTGATCCTCAAAACAAATATTCTGAAATAAATGCGGGTTATGTAGAAAAAGTGTGTTTTACAAAGCCTTTAGTTTCTGCTTCAACCGTCATTGTCCTTCATTCTACCAAAATATTTCCAGAAATTTCGTTTCAAACAGATCCTTTCTCTGATGCTTTGGTAGTGGTTTAAGTTGTAGAGTTCGTGATTAAATAGCCGATTATTTTTAGAGAAAAACATAAAATGTTGTACGCACCTCTCTTTTGTAAGTGGCTTGGTTTTGTTATCCGGAAAAATTTGACCAGTTTTTTGGGAAAATTTTGGGTTTCGTTTGAGAAAACTTGGATCTCCGAAAATAACAAAGCGATGGCAACCAATTCCGGTAAGCAAATTTATGTTATAAAAAGTATATTAGGTGCGAAAATTTAGATCTCTAAGTTAAAATCAAAAAAAGCTCCTAACATTTAATAAAAAAAATATACACATTACATACACAAGACTAGAATATTATGTGTTATAAATAACATCTAATTAATTTTACAGGAAATTTTTTGGCGCATATATAAATTTCGTAAACAAGGCGTAAATAATTTTTATGAAAATTCGCTACCACAATGCACTTGTTGCATCAAGACTTTCAAATACTTAAATTTTGACAAAATTTAGTACCTAAACATTGCCTTTACATCGATCAAATGAAAGATTTTACAAAATTGTACTATTAAGATTTTTATAATTTAATAAAAATCTCCACCATAACGTACTAGCTGCGTCAGTATTAGTGAATTTTTATTAAAAAATTCACTAATAGAGAGGTATCGATAGTGAGACTTTGCAAAAATTGTGTATGTATCCGTCTGATAACTTAAAAAATAATTAACCGATTTCAATGAAACTCGGCAAGTGCCTTTGTTTTATTAATGTCTTGAATGAGTTCGTTAGCCAGGAAAATTTGACGAGGTGTTCCGGGAAAATTTTGAGTTTTCTTTTAAAAACAATTTTTTTCTCCGAAAATAACAAAGCTGCTCTAATGAAATTTACTATATGTGTTGCCTTGAGAAAGACCTTACCACGTACCAAAATTCAACTTTCTAAGTTTATAGAAAATTGAGTTATTCAAATTTTAAATTTTCTTTTGAAAAAATTTTATTTCTCCGAAAATTACAGTTATTTTAATGAAATTTTGTGGATATTTATCCCTAGGAAAGACCTTACTACATACCAAAATTAAACTTTCTAAGTTTATAGAAAATTGAGTTATTCAAATTTGAAGCAATCAATACAAATTCACTACCATAACGCACTTGCTGCGTAGAAAATTGAGTTATTCAAATTTTAAATTTTCTTTTGAAAAAATTTTATTTCTCCGAAAATTACAGTTATTTTAATGAAATTTGGTGGATATTTAGCCCTAGGAAAGACCTTACTACATACCAAAATTAAACTTTCTAAGTTTATAGAAAATTGAGTTATTCAAATTTGAAGCAATCAATACAAATTCACTACCATAACGCACTTGCTGCGTCCCGAGAATTTTTTTGATATTGTTTTCTTAGAAGAGTACGTAACGATTCCATGATAAAAGTGTTAACGAAGAGTATAAATCAGTATTGGTAGTTTTTCATAAATCACATATAAACACAAGTGAAGTGCAAATCGTGACTGCGAGTCACGAAATTAAGAATAGTTGGTTAATTACCTATCGGGTATCCGAGCGACAAACAACAATATGTTATACGTACGTGGTGTCCCTGAATTTCATAGGTAATGAACTTCAATTTATTATCGGAAAACACTTGCCGTAAACAAGAGGTTCTAATATAACAACTTAATGGCTGTCTTCCTAAGTTAGAATATTATTAAATTAGTTTTTACTGCTTATTGTCACGATTTTCTTCTAGTGTCTCTAAAGTAATAAATGACTAACATTTTCGGGTACAAAACACAGGTGTAAAGAGTTCTGGTGCACTAAAATTACACTTTGTGTTGTGCTTTATTAATGAGCGATTATACATTATGCTTACAGAATAAAGAAGACACAAGGCTTACGGTATATGAGAAACAATGTATTGTGGTATGACCTTAGCCGTTTTGTCCAAAATATATTTATCATAGGCCTTCAAAATGTTATCCAGATGAAGACTAGATTAGAAAATTGCAAAATTAGCAGCATCGGGAAGGGCAAGTGCATAGGACATGAGGGATGTGAGAGCTGTAGGAATCAAGCAATCATAGAAAGAATGGATGAGGAAGACTTAAACTGTATCCAATTAATGCAGGAGTTCCTCAAGGTTCAGCTTTAGCCCCTACTTTGTTTCTTCTCCACATCAATGACCTCCTCTCCAGCACATCCAACCCAGTTCAGTTACGCGGACGATAGCACCCTCCACTCAAATATACAATACACTAAGCCTGTCTCTTTAGGCCAACTAGATGAGGATCGCAGACTCATGGAGGGTTCTATCTCCGCGGATCTCCAAAAAATATTAGACTGGGGAAGTATAAATCTTGTACAATTCAACCCCACCAAATCACAGTCTTGCTTTCTTTCTCATAAGAGATACACCAGCCCTAGACCCATCACAATAAACAACCAAGTTATTCAAAGTAATGAGTCCCTTTCACTTGTTGGCATCTCTGTGGATCGAAATGTCAATTAGCACCAACATGTCACATCAATTGCAGAAGCGGTTGCTAAGAAATTAGGTTTCCTCTTCCGGGCTCGCAAATATTTTTCACCAGCTAATCTCCATACTTTATATACTTCACAAATAAACCAGACGTCGAAAACTGCTCCCACATGTGGGGTGCTGCTGCCGCTTCTACACTCGCTATCCTGGACTACATTCAAAAAATAGCTATACGTCTCATCGGTGACCCTACCCTTACCCAAAGGCTGCTATCCCTTGCCCACCGACGTGCCGTTGGTGACCTCTCTCTCTTTTATAGATATATGCATGGGCACTGCTCAGAGGAGCTTTCTTCCATAGTTCCTCCACCTGCTGCCCCCAACAGATCTACCAGGGGAACCGAGCGAATGCACCCTTTTACTATCCAGGTCACCAGACATAGAACATCTTGTTATGCCCGCTCTTTTGTCCCGAGGACTTCCAAGTTGTGGAACTCCTTGCCGGCACATGTTTTTCTTCTCCCCCGAACCTCAAAACTTCAAGTCCAGAATTAACAAGTTGCCTCTTTCCTCCTTGTCGACACCCACGGTACGATAGTATTAAGGCTGTAAGCCCTCGTGGTGTGTTGTTGAAATTTAAAAAATAATAATATTGTGATATCTACTGTAAAAAATTAACATTTAATGCAGTTGGTCATCAGATCAGGTTCATCAGAAAGAATAAGGTTATTGTCAATCAGAATCGGTAACTAGAAGACAGACAATAAGCTTTCGCATATATTATATTATTTATTTACCACCTAGGCATAAAATAAATGAGAAATAAATGGAAGAGCACACTGAATTCGTAAAGACAACGTTGTCTTAATAAACTCATGCTGATTTCTGCTAAAAGCTCTGCTGCTAAGGTTCCTTTTCAGCTAAATCTGAACACACGTACGAGTACATATCTGCACACATAGAGAGTAGGATGATCTAATACTAACACATACAGGAGATAACTTATTAATTTCCATTTGCAGCTGAGTTATGGATCGGATGACAGTGACAAGAGGCGCACCCATCTCACGTAGACCCATTCACACGCCCGTTTCTCGCCTTCAACTTGAATTACCTACACATATTGGACGGTCGACGGTTCGAGTATTCGACTGTTTAAGTATCTTGCTGATCAATCGCTTTTCCAACATCATATCATATGCATGTTCTTCTCTTTATGCAGATGTTAATACGTTATTGAGACGTATCCGTACTAACCTGTCTGGTATTCTAGCTCAATGGGCCAGGGTTCACTTTCAGCTCTAAGAGAAAGTTTAATGGACAAGAAAATTAGCTTGTTCTTATCATTTGCTAATTACACATGGTTTTTTATTTCATTTGATTATAAATTGTGTTCATTGATTGTTGTTGCCCTTACTTGGTGAAACTTGTCCATACTACAAACAGACTTGGAGACTACTTCTCTGGCTTCACTATTGGTTTTCGTTTTTGTAGGTGAAGGACGTAGCTAGCGCGTAAGCTAACTGGAGCAAGTGGCCCTTACGAATTCTGGATGTTCTAGGATGTTCTTCAACGTTTCTGTGACTATAGTTTCGCTGCTTAACAGCATTCTCAGACAGATAAAAATTGAATTAGTACGAAATCATGACAACTACAAATAAAGATCTGTTGCTATGTTATGATATGATGTTTTGATCAAAAAATTTATCAAATTTAAAATAAAATGAAATACAGATGACAGATGAGGCTTTCAAAATGTCTATGTGATATCGATACTCATGATATCTCTGATCATTGTCTTGTATATTGCATATTATCTTTGGCTAAAGCAAAATCATTAAAAAGACAGTATCATACCTTTAGAAGTTACAAAAATTTTAATATTAATCAATTCAAAAGTTATTTCTCTGCAGTAGACTGGATGCATTATTATAGATTAAACAGCGCTGAAGATAAAGCAGCATCACTTACTAATGTTTTAAATAAACTTTTCGATACGCATGCCCCTATCGTTACGGTACGAATAACGAAAAAGCCGGCTCCATGGCTAACGGATAATATCAGGGATATTATGAAACAGCGTGATAAAGCTTATAATAGGTTCAAAGATAGTCGCGATCCCATTGATTGGCAAAATTATAAACTACTTAGAAACCGAACTACAAATGCCATAAAAAAAGAAAAAACTTGCATTTGCGGAGCGTATGCTGCCTGCAAGTAAAAATAATAGGACGGCCTGGTCTTTGGCTAATAGATTTGGCATTATTACAAAAAAAGACAATATGTTACCATCACATTTGAGTGACGCAAACAAAATAAATCAATACCTCACGTCTATTAACAGTAGTAAGGCTGATATTAGCGAATTAAAAACATATTACAATAGTAATATTTACAAAAATGCAAATAACTTCCATTTTAAACTTGTCAATGAGACAGATATTATAAGGCATATAGCCTCAATAAAAACAAAAGCTAAAGGCTTTGATGGTGTGAGTGTCGACATGATTCACCTATGTCTCCCGGAAATTCTCCCTCAGCTGCTTCATCTTGTAAACTTTTGTATTGAGACAAAGTGCTTTCCCAAAGTTTGGAA
Organism: Tillus elongatus; assembly: GCA_964006375.1. Lineage (NCBI taxonomy): Eukaryota > Metazoa > Arthropoda > Insecta > Coleoptera > Cleridae > Tillus > Tillus elongatus. The sequence continues at coordinate 177,212,046 of OZ023265.1, forward strand.
AGTTGCAAAGGTTTTCATGTTTCCAAAAGGAAATAATCCAACTGAGTTTAATCATTTAAGACCTATAAGCATTTTCCCAGTTCTTTCAAAGTTATTGGAGAAAGTGATGTCCGAGCAGATAACTGCTTACCTTGGGGACAACAACATCTTGCCAAATGTACAGTCCGGATTTGTTAGGGGCAGGTCCACCACAACAGCATTAGCAAATATTAATGATGACATCCTCACAGCTAACGATAAAAATCAAGTTACAGCTTTGGTATTGCTAGACTACAGTAAAGCTTTTGATACGATCAGTCATGAACTATTGTGCTCGAAGTTACAATATATTGGTTTCAATCATGACGCCGTTAAGTTTATAGAAAGTTAATTTTCAGATATGGCACAGAGGGTTGTCTGCGGGTCGGATGTATCGGATTCTTTGAGTCTATTAAAGAGAGTTCCACAGGGCTCTATCTTGGGCCCCCTTTTATTCAATATTTATACGTTTGATTTTCAAGAACAAATTATCTCGAGTAAAATACACTTCTATGCCGATGATACCCAGCTTTACAAATCCTTTCCTGTCGAAAATGCCTTAGACGCTATAGCAAGTTTAAATGCAGACCTTGATAGGTTAGTCAGGACAGCAAAGAAGCATGATCTTGCGATAAATGTCAATAAGTGTTGCGTACTTTATTTTGGCAGGAAAGTGAGTAGGAATAGGGTTTGTTCTCAAAATATTGATATTTTGATAGATGGGAGTTGCTTGGAAGCAAAACAATCTGCAAGGAATCTTGGTCTCATGATGGATAACAATTTAAAATTTTCTGATCACGTCACTAATCTTCGTAGAGCTAGCTTTGGCCTATTGAAATCTTTTTATAGCCACCGAACTTGCCTTCCAGTGAAAGTAAAAGCTCTCTTGGTAAACTCGATGATTATCTCGCGCTTTAACCATGCTGATGTTGTGTATGGACCTGCCCTTGACAGTTGGGATCGGCAAAGAATAGAAAAGGTTCAGAAGTCATGTTTACGGTTCATCTTTAATCTAAAAAGAACAGATCGTGTTTCCTATAAGTTAAAAGAACTAGATTGGCTGAATATGAAGAATCGCTGGAAAGTACATCTTCTTTGCTTGACTCACAAGATTGTCCTCGGGGCGGGGCCTGATTACCTACCTTAGATGCTCTGTTTTCGGAGACAAATACATTCGCTCAATACAAAACTCGATCACTTGTTTGCCATACCTAAATATTATACGAGCCAATATCGGAGATCTTTCTCCTAGGTTGCACCACTTCTGTATAATAAAATACCTTTTGAACATACTTTATGTTCTCTGCCAGGGTTTCGGAGATATGTTACAGATTTTTATAAAAATAGTTAGTTTGCGTAGTGTAGTTATAATAAATAATATTCATATTTAGGAATTCCTTTCTTTCAGCTAAATTTAAGGCGCACAATTGTCAATGTTTTGTTGTTATATTGTTTTGTTGTTTTGGATACTAAGGCATTTATGATTTGTTTATTTTATAATTTGTTTATTTTGTAATTCCTACATTTTAAGTTATCTTTTAAGGGTTAAGTGGAAGAAAATTGTAAAATTAACTTCGCCCTAATAAAGACCTCTTATTATTATTATTATTATTATTATTATTATTATTATTATTATTATTATTATTATTATTATTATTATTATTATGTATGTCAATATTTAACATAAGAATAGAACTAGCCTATAATAACTATGATAACAGTTACAACAAGAAAATAACTAAACAATAACAGTATAAAAGCAGTCTATATACAACGAAAATATCGACATACATCAACTCATTATCTTATTACAACTTTTTTGAAGGAATATTTAAATTTATTTTCTTTGACTTATTTAATTGGAAAGAAGAATATTTAAGAAAGGTGAATTCATTAAATCAGTTTGCTCATTTAAAACAAGGTAGCTATTGTCGTGTATGTGATTTTTGACTTCTAAAGCTTCAAAAAAGTCTAGTTTACGTTTGTTGACGTTTTGAGGAAAACCCAAATTTATTTTTCTTTAAATGCCTGTAGCTTTCTGGTCCTTTAACCTAGAAAGGTAGGTAGCTTACCTGTAATGATATAAACCCGTGTACCAAATTTCGTTGCCCTTACTTTGTTAATTCCGGAGATATAAATTTTTTTCGCATGAAAACTCAAAATTTTCCAGGAAAACCTTTTCCGATTTTCCTGACTAACGAACTTATCCAAGCCATTTACAAAAGGAAGGTACGTGCCAAATTTTATGAAAATCTACCAATTATTTTTTGAGTTATCGGTGTGATACATACACACACACACACACACACACACACACACACACACACACACACACACACACATATATATATATATATATATATATATATATATATATATATATATATATATATATATATATATATATATATATATATATATATATATATATATATATATAAATTGAAACTGACCCCGGATATGGGTTCTAAGGGTCCTATTTCGCGCTCATTTGCAAAAAATTTTTCAAAATTTAAAAGTCGGGATCTCCCTATTAGTGAATTTTTTCTACGAAAATTCACTAAAAATGACGGAAACAAAATTGCAATTGTATTCAAGAGCTAATGAAGATAACAATCAAGGACTTGAGGTTTGGCTATTATCCTAGATCGCAAAGTACATGCGGCCCAATGTTTAAGATTTATATTTATAATTGATCCTCAAATTTTGTAAATCAAGCCTGGCATTTGGCTCCTTGCTCCAATTAGTTTTTTAGCAAAATGATGAAAGAAGTAATTTTTAAAATTTTAGAACGTTTTTAGTTAAACAACCATTACATACATGTTAGTTTTGGTGATATACAACGTAACAAAAAAAGCTGATGGAAATTTTATTGACAAATACCTGACCATAATTCACTTTCAGCAGGAGAACATTTAAAGAACGGATAGAAAAAAATACAAATATACATCATAGGTACACCTCCGCAATGATAAAAAAATATGCTAATCCAAAATGATATTATACATTCTTGAATCAGATCAATCCATCATGTTGTTTGTGTTTCCCATCTATCACGTCAGTGCTTGACAATAAATAATAATTTACGTGTTACAATTATATGACTCATTTCACGACAATTCTGAATTACTCATTCTCATACCATCATGTTGGCAGAACAATTAAGCAACGCATTTATGTTATCAACGAAAGTTATGTATTTTATTTCAATCGCAAAATAGAGAAATTAAGGAGAGATAACAAACACTAGTAAAATTTTATATAAAAATGATGAGTAAGCTCCTAATAATGTTAAGCAGTGTACACTTGCAACTCAAAATAATGAAACAATCCGTCACATATACAGGATGTTAATTAAATATGTACACAAACTTTAAGGAACGAAAGTTTACTTGATTTTAAAACAAAAAGTTTTTATAATTATAGGTCTAAACGGCTTCGTTTCAACAAAAAAAAGTTCGATGCGCAGCAAGTGCATTATATTAGTGAATTTTCATAAGAATTGTACACTATCAGCAAGGTATATTATTAAAACTAATACTTTAAATATAGATGGGTCTTGGAGATTCGTTTTCGAAGTCGCAGTAAGCGATTACTTGAATAAATTTCTATTTTCTATGTAACTAGAAAATTAAAATTTTGTACGTAAATACTGCAAGTCGCTTTAAAAAAAATGGCGTCACAAATTCCATTAAAGTTTTAAAGGTTTTCCAGAAAAAAAATATTTACAAACGGAATGTACCTGCCAAATTATCAATATGGCAGGTATTTTTCTTTATTAATTGCCTGGATGGTTTTGTTTTAGTCAACCCAACCGTATTAGTTTTTGCAACCAAAACAACTAAAAAGGTATTTTATATAGGGCTCAAGATTGAAGATTATGGGAAATTGAATTAAGGGATTTGAAATGTTTTCACGAAAATTCTCTACTGCAACGTACTTGCTGCACCCAGGCTCTCTTTATCGCTTATTTACTGTTGTTGTATCCATACTTTTTTAGATGATAAAATATTGTATCTCTATGTGAGACTGACACACAAGGCAACCTCAAATTCAGTTTCGGAAAGATATTTAAAACAAATGAAATGAGGTAACAATTTGAACAATAAATTGAAAATCTTGGTTAGCGGCTCCATCATGCCTACAACTACCCTGAATGCATAAACAAGAACAATATAAACAAAAAAAATTCTTCGGAACAACCCCCAAGAAAGTTACGGGACCTGCGAAGAATAAGGGTCCTGGGCGAAATAAACAGGATTTTAAGGAAGTGTAGCTGCAAAGTGGATAAAAGTTAACTTATAGGGGTCCAACGAAACTGGTTTTTCTAACTTTCCGCTAACATTTCCTTTTTATCTTCTTAACCGCCCAACACCCCTATTGACTCTTGGTCCCGTAACTTTCTTAGGAGCCGTTTGCAATAAATTTTTCTTGTAGTATGTGCATCCAGAAAGGGTTCTTAGCATGTTCCTGATTTTTTTTTCTAAAAGTCCCCCGTGTGCTAAACTGCAAATTTACCGAAAAATTTTATTTTTATTTCCAAAAAGAATGTACCTGCCAAACTATAAACGTGGCAGGTTTTTTGTCTTATTAATCACTTGCATGATCCGTTTTAGTCAACTCAATCGAACCAGTTTCTGCAAACAAAATAACAAAAAGGTTTGTTTAAAGAAATTTGTAGTTATTTTTCAAATCTAGTACATACGCTGCCTTTATATGGGTTTTACTATGTATCAAAACTGAAGATTCTAGTTTAATGGAAAACTGAGTTATCATTATTTGAAATATTTTTACAACAATTAGCTACCATAACGCCCTTGCTGCACCTAAACTCTTTTTAACACTTATTTACTATTACTGTATCCATACTTTTTGAATATGAAATAAATATAAACAATACAAAATTTTGAAATTACAAACTTAGTAAGTTACACTGAACATTTGATTATATAATATGTAATTTAAACTGTTTTATAATATGTAGTTTTATTTACTTTGAATGCTCCACAAAAAGCAAAAGCCGAGAGTAAAGAAAACCATAAGTACCTAGGAACCCTAGCTATTATACTTATATTAGTTTGCGGTAGATATATTTCTTCTTGAAATAATTTTGTTTCACTTTGGTAATTCAGTACCTACATGCATTGATTAAGAACCTGAATCTGATGTACACAACCACGTTCTTATTTTGATAAAATGTTTAATAAAAGTGATTCAATTTGTTTAAAAGCAATCTAGAACTACGTTTTATTATGTATAACTATTAAGCTTCCTATTTTCACGTTATTTGAAAGCCATCTCGTCCTCTCTAGTTTAATCTGACAACACCACTATTTGTCAACTTGTTGTTAACTTACAGAAGTCATGAGAGAAACGTGTACTAATAATATTTATTAAATATAATAAAAAATCAAACTAATTCAATCAAAAAATGTTAATAGATGTTTTTTGTTTATAATTAATTGCTATTTCAAAAAATTTACAAAAACTTTTTGCTTTAAAATTAAACAAACTTTAATTCCTTAATGTTTGTATACATACTTAATTAACACACTGTATGTTGGGTACTGGGTTCAATTTCAGGGTTCTCCTTTCACTTTTACAGTATATACTGTAAAATTAACATCAACCGAGGTCGTGGCATTGTATTTGAGCAAGTTGAATCTCTGCACGTTCCGCCCTTCGGAGAGGGCGTAAAGCCGTCGCTTCCCTGTCTATGCGATGTTGGGCATGTTAAAGATCCCTACTCCCCTCACAGAAAGGCTGGGGTTCGGCAAAATTTCCAGGATAGTGAGATGAAACTGCTCCCTGGAGTCGGTGTTTGGCCATACCCACACAGCACACGGACGTCCATTAAATATCCAATGGATATCCATGATGAATATACAGGACGTCCAATGGATATAGATGGTTATTCAATGGACATCTAAGGGACATACAGATCTCCTACCAACACCCATCAATCTGGATATCCATGTGGATATATGTTGGATGTTGTATGGATATACATGTGGTTGAGAAATGGATATCCATTCTACATCTAATGTATATTGTATGGACATACATGTGGTCATCAAATAAAAATCACATTTACATGAAATGGATATTCGATGCTAACACACCACCATTCATTTTCTAACTCCATCCCGTCAATGAAACACTAATATGAGCAAACAAATATTTTATTGTGTCCTAAAATCATTTAAATAACTTTATTTTCTTGATATATTATCTGGTTCAGGTCTGCATTCTTGTTGTAAAGAAAAGAGACACTGCTTACAATCAAACTCATAAGACAATCAAATAAATAATATGAACAAATGTTTATAAATATTACTTGCATTATTATAGCTACAATACAACAGTATAGTAGTTATTTCAAAATAATAGGTAATAGCTGTTAATGTTGAGTATCAGGACGGAACTGACTATATACCCAATAGTTTTCATGACCCTTAAGTGATGTACTTTCATAATCTACTGGAAGTGGTCTGCTTCTAAGTAAGAACGAGGAATATCCACAAGTGAAATGAATAATTTTACATATCCATAAACTTCCATTATATAACTAGACAATTTTCGCTGATTTCATTACAAAGTAAAAAATATTTACTTAAGTCAATAAGATATTTGTTTTCTAGTTTACGTCCGCTAGCCACATTATTATCAACCAACGTGCTTTTTACACCTATAAATAATATTGGTATTTACGCAAATAAGTATAAAATATATTTTCCTAACTAAAGAGTGTAATGTTATGTACTCACCCGTAAATTATTTACTGACTGGAAATCACAACAAAACTTACTAATAAAAACAACACACACTTTGTTTGGAGAAATATCTCAATCCTCTAACTCTAGTTGTAGGTTGTTGCTCATTTTTCATTTAGCACTTGATGCAAAATGGCGAGATACAATTTTAAATTTTTAACCTCAACTTTAGTCCAAACTATTTCAAACCAAGAAAAGACGAACGTATTTTCGTCTATTGTAGCCAACAATTCAAGTATCCAATGCCCCAAGGTGACTTATTAAATGATTCCGCGTTTATTGTTCGGGAGAGCATTAATGAATAACACTATGATAATAGATTCCCCGAAATAATTATTTCGGAAATTTTTGTACATTTTCAAACAATAATGTTATTTGGTTGAAACATGGCACATTGTTTCTAATATATAGATTATACTGGTAACCCAATTTGATGCCTGCTTTCTTAAAAAAACTTTTTTGCATTTAAAAACATTTTAATGAAAATTCACTACCATAACGCACTTGCTGCGTCCAGAGTTTTTTTAAATATAGTTTTAATTTTTTGTATCAATCTCGTCAAAACATATTTTTTAACAATTTTTTTAAGAATGATTTCCTGCATTTTCGTGAAACAAGTATGGTAAATTTTGGTGTAAATTGTGTTGTGTATTTGGTGATTTTTTTTAATATTATGATTTTTAGTGAATTTTCTTTAAAAAAATTCACTAATGAGAAGATCCGGACTTTTGAATTTTGCAAAAGTTTTTTCAAATTAAAACTTATTATAGTGTTCAAAAGTCGGAATCTCCTCATTAGTGATTTTTTTTTAAAGAAAATTCACTAAAAGAAAATGTAAAACATTTTAACGTAAGGTTCTGATCCCGCTAAACTTTGTATAGAAGATTGTGGGATTCATTATATCGCATATTCTTATAAGCCTATGTTATAGCAAATGATTTTAATTAAGTCTCAGACTAAAAATTGTAGAATATTAGTCACACCGATAACTCAAAAAATAATGGGCCGAGTTTGGCGATTTTTTCTGTGTACCTTTTTTGCAAGTGGCTTGGATAAGTTCGTTATACAGGAAAATCGGCCAAGGTTTACCTGAAAAATTATCTGTTTCCTTTCGGAAAAAAATTATATCTCCGGAAATAACAAAGTAAGGGCGACCAAATTTGGTACGCGAATTTGCGTTATAAAGAGCGACCCTGCACCAAAATTTAGCTCTGGGCGTTTAAATACAAAAAAGTGATGGTCATTTAAAAAAAAAATTGGGGTCTTGTAAATCTACCACATTGAGTTGATGTGTTCTTAACTTTAGTGAATTTTGAAAAAAATCAGTAATGAGGAGATCACGACTTTTGAATTTTGAAAAAAAATCTACTAATGAGCGCTATTCAGGACCCCTGGAACCCAAATCCGAGGTCGGTTTCAGACTTTATATGTTTATATATATATATATATATATATATATATATATATATATATATATATATATATATATATATATAATATGTATGTTTATTTATTTATATATTTATGTGACAATCCGATAACTTAAAAAATAATGGGCCGATGATGATCAAATTTTCCTTTGCCAATCGCTTGAATAAGTTTGTTACCTGAGCTGAACTTTAATGTATGGAATTTCGACCACGTAATTATAATGCATGTTTGTAAGAAAAGAAAATTGGGACGCAGCTAGTGCGTTATGGAAGCGAATTTTTTATTAAAATCTGCTCAGTTCAAATAGATGAAACAATCGTTTGTTTTAATGAGATAGTCGAATTCCCCCGGTTCGTGCCAGTTCTAAGCTAACCTTTAATGTATCAAATTTCGACCACGAAATTATAATGCATGTTTGTAAGAAAATAAATTCGGGATGCAGCAAGTACGTTATGGTAGCGAATTTTTATCAAATGCTTCAAATTTACATGGCTCAATTTGCTATTAGCCTATAAGCTTCGTTGGCCCGGAAATTCGTTTTTTTCGGGAAGATATTAAGTATATTTTCGAAAAATTTTTGCACATTTTTAAACAATAAAGTTATTTTGATAATATATTGTACATTGTTTCTACTACATAGGTTATACTGGTATCGAAATTTGATGCCTGCTGTCTTTAAAAAACACATATTTCCTATTTAAAACATTTTAATGAAAATTCACTACTATATCGCACTTGCTGCGTGCAGACTTTTTGTTCATTATCAACAATCAAACGCTACAGGTTATTATTTTTTAAATGTTTTCACTGTTAATTTTTGCAATAAATATCAAAACCATAGCATTATTGAATAGAGAATTAAGAAATCATTCAAACAAGGCAGCAAAGCCTTTTTTTTTCAACAACACACCACAAGCGCTTACAGCCTAAATACTATCGTACCGTGGGTGTTGACAATGAGGAAAGAGGCAACTTGTTAATTCTGGACTTGAAGGTTTGGAGGTTCGGGGGAGAAGGTAAAACATGTGCCGGCAAGGAATTCCACAACTTGGAAGTCCTCGGGACAAAAGAGCGGGCATAACAAGATGTTCTATGTCTGGTGACCTGGACAGTAAAAGGGTGCATTCGCTCTGTTCCCCTGGTAGATCTGTTGGGGGCAGCAGGTGGAGGAACTATGAAAGACAGCTCATCTGAGCAGTGCCCGTGCAGATATCTATAAAAAAAGAGAGAGAGAGGTCACCAACGGCACGTCGGTGGGCAAGGGATGGCAGCCTTTGGGTGAGGGTAGGCTCATAGCTCTGCTTTGAATGGAGTTCAGGATAGTGAGTGTAGAAGCGGCAGCAGCACCCCAGATGTGAGAGCAGTATTCAAGGTTTGGTCTTATTTGTAAAGTATATAAATTATAGAGATTAGCTGGTGAAAAGTATTTGCGAGCCCGGAAGGGGAAACCTAATTTCTTAGCAGCCGCTTCTGCAATTGATGTGACATGTTGGTGCCAATTGATATTTCGATCCACAGAGATGCCAACAAGTGAAAAGGACTCATTACTTTGAATAACTTGTTGTTTATTGTGATGAGTCTAGGGCTGGTGTATCTCTTATGAGAAAGAAAGCAGTACTGTGATTTGGTGGGCTTGAATTGTACAAGATTTCTACTTCCCCAGTCTAATATTTTTTGGAGATCCACGGAGATAGAACCCTCCATGAGTCTGCGATCCTCATCTAGTTGGGCTAAAGAGACAGGCTTAGAATATTGTATATTGGAGTGGAGGGTGCTGTCGTCCGCGTAACTGTGACCTGGGTTGGATGTGCTAGAGAGGAGGTCATTGATGTGGAGTAGAAACAGAGTAGGGGCTAAAGCTGAACGCTGAGGAATTTCTGCATTAATTGGATACAGTTTAGAGGAATGTATATCCATGACAACAGAAATTCTCTGATTGGAGAGGAAATTTGCTGTCCACGTACAGAGTTTTGGTGGTAGACTATAGGCCGATAGTTTATTAAGCAGCGCTGCGAGCCAGACCTGGTCGAATGCTTTGGATATGTCTAGAGCGACAATCTGGGATCCACCGTGTAGTTCCATAGACTTGTTCCAAGAATGGGTGACAAAGGAAAGGAGGTCGGCAGTTGATCTGCGCTGACGGAATCCATTCTGCCTGTCGTGGATTAGACTGTGTTTTTCAAGAAATTTTAGTAATTCGGTGTTTATATACTTTTCCATCATCTTAGAGATAACTGAAAGGAGAGAAATAGGCCTGTAGTTGCTAGGAAGCGCTTCCGATCCTTTCTTGGGGACCGGTTGTACTCGAGCAGTTTTCCAGTTATTAGGGAATATGCCTCTATTGTAAGATGTCTGAAACAGACGAGTCAGGACAGGAGCAAGTTCTGGTGCGCATTTTTTGAGAACAATTGCTGGGATCTCGTCAAGGCCAGAGGCTTTCCTGGTATTAAGAGAAGAAAGCATCTTTCGTACCTTTCTAGTTTTGAAAATGATATCCGTCATTTTATGCGCGACATTGGGGACTGTTGGTGGTTGAACATTTGGAGGTGGGTTGAGAGTAGAATTGCCGGCGAACAACGAGGCAAAAAGTTCAGCCTTGCCCAGGGCGGTAGAAACAATTTCATCCCCTGAGACAAGAGGTGTAGAAATTATTCTTAATAGATTTAGCAAGAGTCCAGAAGGGTTTGCTGCCGCTGGAGCTTAAGAGGACTTTGTTTTTGATGTAGTTATTAAACGAGTTTTTTGTCTCAGAAAGAATGCGAACATAGCGGTTTCTTGCGTCGTTAAATGCTTGACGGTTTTCTTGACTGGGATTGTGTAGAAGCATTTTGTGAGCATTGACCTTTTCAAGTCTGGCCTTGTCACAGGATTTAGAGAACCAGGGCTTTTGAGTGGCTGCAGAGGTTTTCTGTGTACGTGGAATAAATAATTCCATACCAGCTTGGATAATTTCGGTGACGTTTTGTGATATATCTGAGGGGTCAGGATGGAAGAAGCAGACAGACGCCCATGGAAATGAGGAAAAGTAATCTTGCGTTTCGTCCCAGTTCGCGGAATTGTAGTGCCAAACGATACGTGGGTGTGATGACTGTGTGACCTCGGGTTGCATTGCACAGGAAGCAGTGACAATGTAGGAAAGTAAGTAGGTTTCTGAACCATATTGGCTAAAGAATTGCTCACTGCAAAGGCATCCGCTGCTCTTCGTTGTGGATCGGTTTTTGAAGATCCTAGCTATTCCTTATTATAGACATTGAAGTCAGCAAGAATAGTGATCTCGGAGGAAGGATATTCAGAAATCAGATGGTCGGTTTTTTCAGAAAGGTGGTCAAAGAGCTGGACAAAGTTGTTGTCAGAAGGTGACCGGTAAATGCAATAGATGAATTTAGTTGCAGCCCTGAGAGAGAGTTTTATCCATAGTATGTATTTTCTTCCAGCTTCTAAATTGGGGAGTCTGGTGCAGGGTCGTGTGCTGCGGACCTATGCTCACACACCTCCATGCAATCTAAAGAAAGTAAGGAGCTCGTACCCCGGGAAATTTAGGTGATTAGTGGCTGTATTGGCACTGATTTGAGTTTCGGTCAAAAAGAGGAGTTGGGGCCTATTAGCCTGGAGGAAATAGTGGACGGAGCTCAGGTTAGAATTTAGGCCACATGTATTCGAAAAGGATATTGTAAATCTCGATGCTGGCGCCCCCTGTACACCCCTCCCCCGGAGATCCGAATAGAGAGGTATTTTGCCTCCGTAATCTTTTGTACAAGGAGGAGCGATCATCATTATTGTTTATTAGGGAAACCGACTTATACACCAGAACCGGAAACGTCCGTTGTAACTTCACCGGCCCCCTTGATGCAAGGGGTGGTACCTCCTCGAGCGTGAAAAAAATCCTTTACTATCATGTAAAGGAAAATTCGACTACCACCTACCATATTGCAAGTATACCACACCAGCCAACTATTTTACTTACTATTTAAAAGTTTGGGTAGTCGAAAATGTAACTAGAAGTAGTGGTGAAGTTTTCACGCTGCAGAATGTCATTTTGAATTTATTCTATTTGACTGTTCTACACTGAATATTAGGTTATACTCAACAATTTCGTAAATTTTATTTCTTTTATTGTCATAATAGTGATATGCCTAGTAAGGTGGTTAAATGTAGAGGTGAAGTTTTCACGTTCCAAATTTAATTTTGAATTTATTTTTGCTGTTGTACACTGTAAATGTTAGGTTATACTCGAGAGTTTCGCAATTTTAATTTATTTTATTGCCATTATAGGTATATGCCTAGTAAAAATATCTATTTAATCCTAACATTCGTGTATGGTTTCGCAAGGTACGTTTATTTATATTAAGTATTTCTACTAAAATAAGTAAAATAAATGACTCAAACTAATCTTCACTGTTAAAGACATCACCAACCATAAAATTCCTCATAAATTTCTTTGCTAAATATCCCACAAGTACTATTAACGTTTTTGCTGTGATTTCATCTAATGTATAAATATACCTGAGGCAGTCCTAACTTGATACTGGCATTTTGCCAGTTGCTATACCTGTTAATTAATTACCTATCGGCTAGGAAAATTCTAATTAGTCTGTAATTCAATGTCACCGGTGCCAATTTGCAATATAATAATCAACTATATCTTACATGGTTACTGTGACATTTTGAAGTGTTATCAATTTAGTTACATATTAACTGACTTGATTTTTACCTATATAATTACGCAAGGTTTTGAATTATGTATGAACTACGTGTAATTTTGCAAAAAAGCAACAGTAGCTAAGTTATCAATTACTTTGTTTTTCCAAAAAGGCTAGCAGGGCAACTTATAATTGTCCCGCGAAAGTTTCGGCGTATTATTTGTTTAAATCTGTGTAATAAATTGAGTTTATATGATTTCAGGAAACTGCTAAATGGATTTTAAAATATCTTCTCTAAACACTAGTGCCTAGACTTTCACAAAATTATGTTAAATATGTTAAAAAACTATTGATGTCTTAAAGCGATGAATATGAGAAGCAGGTTAAAGTTGTAACAGTTTTCGATATTAAAATATCGCAAAATATATTTAGATAAATGAGCAGAAATTAGAGTTCCTCGAATCCCTGCTTAGAGTCCACTGAACTTTTATATAAGTATCTGAGTGATAGCTGAAAGGAAAAAAAAATTAAATTAAGTTTGTTTTATGTATTTTGAACGAATTTTTGTCGACGAGATATCTTAAAGGGATGAATATGAGAAGCAGGTTAAAGTTGTAACAGTTTTCGATATTAAAATATCGCAAAATATATTTGGATAAATGAACAGAAATTAGAGTCCCTCGAATCCCTGCTTAGAGTCCACTGAACTTTTATATAAGTATCTGAGTGATAGCTGAAAGAAAAAAAATTAACTAAGTTTGTGTTATGTATTTTGAACGAATTTTTGTCGACGAAATATCTTAAAGGGATGAATATGAGAAGCAGGGTAAACGTGTAACGGTTTTCGATATTAAAATATCGCAAAATATATTTAGATAAATGAGCAGAAATTAGAGTTCCTCGAATCCCTGCTTAGAGTCCACTGAACTTTTATATAAGTATCTGAGTGATAGCTGAAACGAAAAAAAATAAATTAAGTTTGTGTTATGTTTTTTGAACGAATTTTTGTCGACGAGATATCTTAAAGGAATGAATATGAGAAGCAGGTTAAAGTTGTAACAGTTTTCGATATTAAAATATCGCAAAATATATTTGGATAAATGAGCAGAAATTAGAGTCCCTCGAATCCCTGCTTAGAGTCCACTGAACTGGTATATAAGTATCTGAGTGATAGCTGAAAGGAAAAAAAAAAATAATTAGGTTTGTGTTATGTATTTTGAACGAATTTTTGTCGACGAGATATCTTAAAGGGATGAATATGAGAAGCAGCTTAAAGTTGTAATAGTTTTCGATATTAAAATATCGCAAAATAAATTTAGATAAATGAGCAGAAATTAGAGTCCCTCGAATCCCTGCTTAGAGTCCACTGAACTTTTATATAAGTATCTGAGTGATAGCTAAAAGGAAAATAAATTAAATTAAGTTTGTGTTATGTATTTTGAACGAATTTTTGTCGACGAGATATCTTAAAGGGATAAATATGAGAAGCAGGTTAAAGTTGTAACAGTTTTCGATATTAAAATATCGCAAAATATATTTAGATAAATAAGCAGAAATTAGAGTCCCTCGAATCCCTGCTTAGAGTCCACTGAACTTTTATATAAGTATCTGAGTGATAGCTGAAAGGAAAAAAATTAAATTAAGTTTGTGTTATGTATTTTGAACAAATTTTTGTCGACGAGATATCTTAAAGGGATGAATATGAGAAGCAGGTTAAAGGTGTAACAGTTTTCGATATTAAAATATCGCAAAATATATTTGGATAAATGAGCAGAAATTAGAGTCCCTCGAATCCCTGCTTAGAGTCCACTGAACTTTTACATAAGTATCTGAGTGATAGCTGAAAGGAAAAAAAATAAATTAAGTTTGTGTTATGTATTTTGAACGAATTTTTGTCGACGAGATATCTTAAAGGGGTGAATATGAGAAGCAGGTTAAAGGTGTAACAGTTTTCGATATTAAAATATCGCAAAATATATTTAGATAAATGAGCAGAAATTAGAGTCCCTCGAATCCCTGCTTAGAGTCCACTGAACTTTTATATAAGTATCTGAGTGATAGCTGAAAGGAAAAAAATTAATTAAGTTTGTGTTATGTATTTTGAACGAATTTTTGTCGACGAGATATCTTAAAGGGATGAATATGAGAAGCAGGTTAAAGTTGTAACAGTTTTCGATATTAAAATATCGAAAAATATATTTAGATAAATGAGCAGAAATTAGAGTCCCTCGAATCCCTGCTTAGAGTCCACTGAACTTTTATATAAGTATCTGAGTGATAGCTTAAAGGAAAAAAATTAATTAAGTTTATGTTATGTATTTTGAACGAATTTTTGTCGACGAGATATCTTAAAGGGATGAATATGAGAAGCAGGTTAAAGTTGTAACAGTTTTCGATATTAAAATATCGAAAAATATATTTAGATAAATGAGCAGAAATTAGAGTCCCTCGAATCCCTGCTTAGAGTCCACTGAACTTTTATATAAGTATCTGAGTGATAGCTGAAAGGAAAAAAAATTAATTAAGTTTGTGTTATGTATTTTGAACGAATTTTTGTCGACGAGATCACGATTTGGAGAGCCAAAAATTTCTAATTTCCTCAAATCTTTTGGAATGTTGCACTATACTATAATCACATTTAAATATACACTTTTCTTTTATTTGTTTGCTGTACTTTTTGTGATTTTTATTTGTTGACGTGGACTGTAGTTTCGAACCGTCCTGGTTCATTATTAGCACGCTTCTAATAATTATATATATATATATATATATATATATATATATATATATATATATATATATATATATATATATATATATATAGAGAGAGGGAGCGGATTGCACAACAATAGCGAAACACGCTCGATATTTTATGTTTCCTGTTATTTAAAAAAATCGCTCGCTCATTTCAATTTTTATTTGGAAGGGGAAACGATTTGCTATATTTTCAACCCTGTCAGTTCATTCCTCTAACAGGAGTGGATGTCACCCCTGGAATTATAAATGGAAAGGGGTATTGAGTGACACCTCATTTTGAAGATTATCAAATTCTCTTTTTAAAAAGTATCAGCCTTTGATAATAATCGATTGAGTAGTTTTTGAGAAAACGCATTTTTAAATGCCAAACAAAACAAACAGTATATTAATGTATTAAATGTTCGAAATGTTGACCTCCAACTTTAATGCAATAATACAAGTTTTGTCCAAAGCTGTTTCAAACGACTCGAAGCATTTCGGGTGAAATTTGTTCACATTAGGTGGTGATACGTTGGCGCTGATCATCTAGGCATTCGGGAAATGTGGTGTATATCTTATTTTCAAGATGGCCCCACAAAGGAGTGTAAATCTGGCGCACTTACAGGACATTATAATACTCCTCTTTGCTCAATCCGTGTTCCTGGAAATGTTTGGTCCAGATAGCAATGAACATCAACGGTATAGTGTAAGGATGCTCAGTTTTGCTGAAATATTAATTCATTTTCATTGTAACGGTTACTTTGTTTACAAGTTTCTGTTAGCGCTGGATCAACGGCATTTTGAAGTCTAAAGGAATTGAATCGGGTGATCTAGAGGGCAACTCAATAGCACCTTTACGCCCAATCCATTGCTGTGGAAACTCTCTGTTCAAAAACTCTCTAACACGTTGTGAAAAATGCGGAGGAGCTCCATCTTGTTGAAACACTAATTGATTTTCTTGATAGCGATCATCATTTTCAACAATGTCAATTAGTAGAGGGTAAACGATATCTTCTAGTAACTCTAAATACGTTTCGCCACTCAAATTGTCATCAAGAAAAATTGGTCCGATTAAACGGTCTCCAAAAATGCCAGTCCAGACATTCAATTTCTGTGGAGTTTGAGTGTGGACTTCGTGAAAATTTCTTGGATTATTATCTGCCCAATAACGACCATTATGACGATTGACTGTAGGATTTAATAAAAACGTACACTCGTCTGAGAAACAGAAAGTTCCCGTTATCAGCTATTCGTGCAGTCACAACTTCACAAAACTCCAGCCGTCGATCAAAATTATCTTCATTCAGTTGTTGTACAAGATGAATTTTATACGGATAAAATTTATGATGCTTCAATATTCGCTGAATAGTTCTTCTTTTGATGTTTGAAACAGTGGCCAATTTTCTCGTGCACAAAGTTGGGTCTGCAGCGTTTTGTCTTACAACTTCAATCTCACTGTTCTCATTTCTAACCGGAAATTCACGTTCAGGATCCCGTTTTTTGTTGGCTACTGAACCATTTTGTCGAAACTTTGCAACTAACTCCAAAATTTATTTTCTGTTAACATGTCCGTTCGGATGTCGTTCATTAAACAAATTTGCGGCACGGTTGGCACAGTCTGACTCAACAAATACCTGCTACTTAATCCTTTGAGTACCGTGACAAAAGCTCCTGACTTAATTGACCGTGACCAGACTCATTACACTGATTGCTGGTTTATTAGGAAACTTTCAGTTTCATCAAACATCTGGTATTCTGTGCTGAAATTAAATTAGGGGTTAAATGTATGGGGGTGGAATGTTTGTGACAGAAATTTTGAAAACTTTTTCGCTAAAACGGCGTAAAAAGACTCAAAACGTATAGAAAATTTGATTCTGAAACGAAAATTGTTTGTCTGTCGGTCGGTCTGTCGGCCCATAGGCCTGTCTGTTAGTAGGAGCAATCACTTTAGAACGAATTGAGATATCACCTTCAAATTTGGTATCCAGTTAGTACTTGACAAAGGAACGCTTCTAATTATTTTTGGGTGAGATCGCTTCTGGGGGTAGGAGATAAATGAGGGGTGATTTGGTAAAAATTGAAATTTTTTCAATAAAACTTAAATAATATAACCTTTCAGAAGTTTATGGGTACAGGAATATAAATATTTTCTTTGTGGTTGGATCAGGGACCCTAAATTCATTCCATGAGGATGTTTTTCTAAAGAGAGTAAATTATCACAGCTCTGTGGAAGTTATGATTCAATTTGCAGCACTATTTTTAACTGGTTTGATATAGTTGGCTTAATCGAAATCATCCAAGCAATTAACAGGAGAAAATACCTGTCTCTGAGGTATCATAAGCTCGCTTTTTAAATGTGTCTTTGGGAATATGTATGCTAGAATCGCATTCCCAAGTTTAGATGTTATGAGAAAGATCGAGGATTTGTAACGAACTATTCAACAGCTAATTTGACACTAAAAGAGTGTAACTTTCAGCTGTAATGGGTTTTATTGTTAAATCTGGCAAGTAGGTGTGCTAAATGAGCAATTCTTGAGAAGTAATTTCGATAACTGTATCGATAGAAGAGACAAACCCTTCTGGACTCTTGCTAAATCTATTGGAAATAATTTCTGCAAGAGCACGTTCCCATCTCTTGTCTCAGGGGACGAAATTGTTTCTACCGCCCTGGGCAAGGCTGAACTTTTGCTTCGTTGTTCGCCGGCAATTCTACTCTCAACCCACCTCCAAATGTTCAACCACCAACAGTCCCCAATGTCGCATATAAAATGACGGATATCATTTTCAAAACTAAAAAGGTAGGAAAGATGCTCTCTTATCTCAATAACAGGAAAGCCTCTGGCCTTGACGAGATCCCAGTAATTATTCTCAAAAAATGCGCACCAAAACTTGCTCCTGTCCTGACTCGTCTGTTTCAGATATCTTACAATAAAGGCATATTCCCTAGTAACTGGAAAACTGCTGGAGTACAACCCATCCCCAAGAAAGGATCCAAAGCGCTTCCTAGCAACTACAGGCGTATTTCTCTCCTTTCAGTCGTCTCTAAAGTGATGGAAAAGTATATACACACCGAATTACTAAAATTTCTTGAAAAACACAGTATAATCCACGACAGGCAGTATGGATTCCGTCAGCGCAGATCGACTGCCGACCTCCTTTCCTTTGTCACCCATTCTTGGAATAAGTCTATGGAACTACACGGTAAATCCCAGATTGTCGCTCTAGACATATCCAAAGCATTAGACCAGGTCTGGCACGCAGCGCTGCTTAATAAGCTTCCGGCCTATGGCCTACCACCAAAACTCTGTACCCGGACAGCAAATTTCCTCGGAGCATTTCTGTTGTCGTGGATGGCCATTCCTCTAAACTGTATCCAAGTAATGCAGGGGTTCCTCAAGGTTCAGCTTTAGCCCCTACTTTGTTTCTTCTCCACATCAATGACCTCCTCTCTAGCACATCCAATTCAGTTCACATTTACGCGGACGACAGTACCCTCCACTCAAATATACAATATTCTAAGCATGTCTTTTTAGCCCAATTAGATAAGGATCGCAGACTCATCGAGGGTTCTGTCTCCGTGGATCTCCAAAAAATATTAGACTGGGGAAGTAGAAATCTTGTAGAATTCAACCCCACCAAATCTCAGTCTTGCTTTCTTTCTCATAAGAGATACACCGGCCCTAGACCCATCAAAATTAACAACCACGTTATTCAAAGTAATGAGTTCTTTTCTCTTGTTGGCATTTCTGTGGATCGAAATCTCAATTGGCATCAACATGTCACATCAATTGCAGAAGTGGCTGCTAAGAAATTAGGTTGCCTCTTCCGGGCTTGCAAATACTTTTCACCAGCTAATCTCTATACCTTATATACTTCACAAATATGGCCAAACCTCGAATACTGCTTCCACATTTGGGGTGTAGCTGCCGCTTCTACACTTGCTATCCTAGACTCCATTCAAAAGAGAGCTATACGTCTCATCGGTGACCCTACCCCCACCCAAAGGTTGCCATCCCTTGATCACCGACGTGCCGTTGGTGACCTCTCTCTCTTTTATAGATATCTGCACGGGCACTGCTCAGAGGAACTTTCTTCCATAGTTCCTCTACCTGCTGTCCCCAACAGATCTACCAGGAGAACAGAGCGAATGCACCCTTTTACTGTCCAGGTCACCAGACATAGATCATCTTGTTGTGCCCACTCTTTTGTCCCGAGGACTTTCGAGTTATGGAATTCCTTGCCGGCACATGTTTTCCTTCTCCTCCGAACCTCCAAACCTTCAAGTCTAGAATTAACAAGTTGCCTCTTTGCTCCTTGTCAACACCCACGGTACGATAGTATTTAGGCTGTAAGCCCTCGTGGTGTGTTGTTGAAATTAAAAAAAAAGGTAGAGATCTCCAATATTTCTACTGTGATTTAAATAAGTAACATTGACGGTGATATAAACAAATCTTATACGGCGAGCAGCTCGTTTCTAAGTAAAATTTTAAAGAACCATATTTTGGGTACCATCCCGTACATGTAAACCATATAACAACTGCAGACGTATCTGCGCTTAATACAGCGTAAGAACGAAGGGGTGAAAATAGACTTACAAATTAACAATAAAAAAATCAAGATCCAAGGATACGACTACGAACAATAAACAAAATTATAAGCTGATTTAGTACTTATGTAGAAAATACCAGGTATCATATCATAAGAAGGATTATTTTTTGTGCACATTCTCTAAGCCTACGCTTCTACCACAAACCTCAAGTCATTCTGGACCAGGTGACTGCTTGGCGCGCCTAAATTTATATTGTTGTTCACTTACACAGATTAAATCAGTTCAATGGCGATAAAGGGGGAAGTAGCAAACAATACGGCGAGCCTGGAAATTTGATACGTATTATGTCATTTTCTTCGTAATAATTTATAACTATAAATAGATTGACAAATAATTTATTAATTATTATGAAAGCATGTCAAGTAGTAAGATGTACTTCCTGAAATTGGTATACGTGGTGAGATAGCTATTTAACGCATAAAGGCCAAATTTAAAGTAAATTTGCTTAAAAAATATGTGATAATATCTATCTTGTTCTCCATATATTCTTTAATAAATTAAAAATAACTGCCACTTACAAAATTACTTTTTGAAGAAGAATTTGCCAATAAAAGTAATGAAGAATAAACTAAAATGTTTTTTCATTGGAGTGAGGAATTTTAAAAACTGATTTGACACCTAATGTATTTGATTAAATTAGGACTGGCTTATCTTGCTGATTGTTTTTTTAGTGAATTTTAATTAAGAAAATTCAGCAATATAGAGGTATCAATTGTAAGGCTTTTGGAATTTTGTTTCAAATGAGCGCGAATTAGGACTCCTAGAGCTCATATCTGGGGTCAGTTTCAATTTTCATTTGCTTATATATATATATATATATATATATATATATATATATATATATATATATATATATATATATATATATATATATATATATATGTGTGTGTGTGTGTGTGTGTGTGTGTATGTATGCAGGTATCCAACCGATAACTCAAAAAATTTAAGACCGATTGCGACCAAATTTGTGAATTACCTTCCTTGTGTTAATGACTTGGATAAGTTCGTAGATGGGCACCGTGCGTCTAATTTTTCTTAGGAAAAAATGTTAAGAAAATTTTAAAAACGCAATATTTTTTTAAATATTGAAGTGATTCGAATGAAAATTTGCACATATATATGAGACGTCACAATATATCTGCTAACCGAATTTCAAACTAAATGGCGTACGAGAAAATGAGTTATTGGAAAATTAAAAAAAAATCAGTCTAAAACATCAGTTAATATTCCATAAGGCCTTTCGCACGTTCAATCTTGACAAGGATGGTTAGACTGTGAATGTGTTTTACTTGAGAGTAGATAATTCAAAATCGACTAAGGACACAACAACAGTCATCCGACAATTAAATATAAATGGGCCGGGATCTCCGACATAATGTGTGTGTGTTTTGTTTCTTTAACGTCGCCAGGGAGCAGTTTCACCTTATTATCCTGGCAATTTTGCCAGACCCCTGCCTTTATATAAAGAGGGTAGGGATCTTTAACGTGTTTAACATCGCATGGACACGGGACCAACGGCTTTACGCCCTTCCAATATATATATATATATATATATATATATATATATATATATATATATATATATATATATATATATATATATATATATATATATTTGTGTGTGTGTGTGTGTGTGTGTGTGCACTTTGGAAAAGTGTCTCGCGGTCATCGGTATGAAATATACTTGGATCTCGGGTTCAACCGAGAGAACCAGAATGTCTCCTGTTTTGAAGCCATTTTCAAGGGGTTAAGGAAATATGAACTCTAAAGCCTTAATTTGCCTACTCCTTAAAACGGCGGATAAGGTTAGGTTGGGTTGTTGCAGCTCTATTACGGGGTCTCTGCCTACTCCCCAAATCTCGCTGGATATCGGACTAAGGTCTCATTGTGTTTAACCCCAAGAGAGATCTGGCCGTTTGTCTTCAGTCTTGTATTATTTATAACGTTTCGTCTGTCTGTCTGATCAGCGTAATTATTTGGTATAAGGTCTATTAAGTCAGGTGCCTTCCTAACGGTTCTTATAGGATTAAGCGGACTAGAGGTATTTGTTGACTCAGGTAATGGATCAGATAAACTATGTATTAAATTAATTGTCACTTGGGGTAATTCTATAATGAGGATATAATAGGTTTCCAAGTAAGCGGAAGTCAAAGACCATCATCTCTCTTATTTAAACATCGGGACGTTTTTCGATTTCGATCGCTTCGCAAATAATTCGGGTTTTGAAGTTGTAGACCAAAGCTATTGTTTTGGCATTGTGAAAGTCTGTTTTGTGTCCTTTATGAAAATGACGCATGCCCAATGCGAATGAGGGTGAATTTTCTAAGTGCGAGACCCTTTCATATATTCTATTGTAGATACGTCTATTAGTTTGTCTTATATAAGTTCGGGAGCAGTCAATGCAATATAAATAATATTATATATATATATATATATATATATATATATATATATATATATATATATATATATATATATATATATATATATATATATATATATATATATATATATATATATATATATATATATATATAAATGTTCAGAAAGATTTCCGCGGTCTTTAATGTGAGACATACTGGGTTCTCGGGTTGAACCGCCTCCAGAATTTATGAAAACTCGACATTTCGGCTCCTGTTTTATAGCCATTTTCAAGAGGTAAATGAAATTTGTAAGGACACTCTAAGGCCTCAATCTGCCTACTCCCTAGAGTGGTGAACAAAGGTGGGTAAAGGAAATATGTAAGGACACTCTAAGGCCTCAATTTTCCTACTCCTTAGAGCGGTGAACAAAGGTGGGTTGGGTTGTTGTAGCTCGATTACGGGGCCTCAATCTGCCTACTCCAAACTCTCGCCCGATATCGTCTGTGAGGTCTCAGTGTGTTCAACCCTAGGCGTCGGAGAGATCTGGCAGTTCGATGCAAGTCTTGTCTTATATATGTTGTTCCGTCTACCTGCTTCGTTATCAGTGAAAGTAGTGGAGTTACCGTCAATTAAGTGGAGGGCTTTGGTCACGGTACTTAGAGGATGAGGAGGATTGAGAGGGTCACCGGCATTTGTTGAGGCAGATAATGGGGCAATAAAATTGTCTGTGGATTTTTTTTGTGTTTGTAAAGAAGATATAATAGGTTTCCAAGTATTTAAACAATCGGGACGTTTTTCAATCTCGATTGTGTCGCGGATAATTCTCGTTTTAAAGTTGTAAACCGGTGCTATTGTTTTGGCATTATCGAAGTCTTTTTTGTGCCCTGTATGAATATGATGCATGGCCAGCGCCGATGACGGATTTTCTAACTGCGACATCCACAATATTATATTGTGGATGTGTCTATTTGTTTGTCTTACATAAGTTTGGGAACAGTCGGAACAAGGAATTTTGTAAACTCCGTGGGATTCGTTTGGAATCGTCACCTTGGGAGTTTTTATCAGATTTGGCAGTTTTTCTCTGTTGTTAATACGGTTTTGATACTATGGGTTCTAAAAATTATGCTGACACCTTAAATGTATGGTAAAAACGCTGTGTGTTGTTGTGTGCATTCTGTTTGTTCTTGTTGTAGTGTAGTTGTTTGTTGTTGTGCGTTTCTAATGTTTCGTAGTATTTGATTGTTGTCGTATCCGTTTTCTATCAATGTCTGTCTTAAAAAGTTTATTTCTGTCTGTTTGTTGTTGTTGTCCGTTAGTCTAAGGGATCGTGTTACTAGTGTTCGAACCACGGAATTTAGTTGCGATGGGTGATGGTGAGATTGGGCGTTAAGATAACGATTAGTGTGGATTGGTTTTCGGTAGACAGTGTAAGAAAATCCTCTGACTGGGTTTTTAGTGATGCGTACATCTAAGAAAGGCATATAAAAATTATTTTCTATTTTCATGGTGAACTGGATTTGGGGGTTGTTGTTATTTAGGTAAAAAAGGAATTCGTCTAGAGATTTTTTGCCCTGTGGCCAGACAGCGAAAATGTCGTCAACGTATCTTAACCAACACGTTGGTTTAAGTTGGGATGAATTGAGGGCTTGTGTCTCGAAGTTTTTCATGAAAATGTTAGCCTATGCAGGAGAGAGAGGTGAACCCATTGGATCACCTCGAACTTGTTTGTAAAATTTGTTTTGAAAAAGGAAATAAGTGTTAGATATGCAGTGTTCTACAAGAGCTAACGTATTGTGCGAAATTTCGTGTTTTCTTGAGAATGTCAAGGGTTTCAGATATAGGTATATTGGTGAATAGGGAAACTATATCAAAGCTAACTAGGATGTTGTTTTGAGAAATGGTGTTGTTTTGAAGAAGGTCAATGAAATGTGTGGAGTTTTTGACATAGGAGTTTTGGCTAGATGTTTTGCAATATATATATATATATATATATATATATATATATATATATATATATATATATATATATATATATATATATACATATTTATATGCATACGAGAGCTATAATATAAGAGAAAAATTTAGTAAGATATTTTGATCAGGAAAAAATTCACGACACGAAAACTTAGAATGACGGAAGAACTAAATACTGAACTGTTTGATATTCTGAACATCAAAGCATGTCTAAACAGCCACTCCAGTGCCACAAAATAATCCTGTATACTTATTCTATTAAAATTCAGGTATCGAACATTGTAAATACATACTGCTAAAATGTATTTACATCAGTTTGTGGACATTGCGGTTTCAGATACAGTAGTCAAGCATGAAATAAAGTGGACCTCTTAAAATCACCGCAGAATACCAAATGTTTCATCAATATTTGCATAAAAGTCGAGTGTTGACATGACAAATGCATGTCACTACTAACAGTTTATTACCGTTTCTTAAATATATAAAATATCAGTGTGTTCACTTGGCTAGTAACATAAAAAATAAATTCATTCATTGTACGCAATTATGACAAGAGTAACTGCAAATGAAAATTCTGATGTTTTCATCAAACATTTCTTTAAAAATAAAATTAGTGCTGAAAATTGTATCATAACTTCCATATAGCTGTGATAATTTATTCTCTTCATTCCCATGGAATGAATTTAGGGCCCATGGCTTGACCATAAAGAAAAGAATTGTATGCCTGCACCCATAAACTTTTGAAACGTTATGCTGCTCGAGTTTTATTGAAAAAGTGTCAATTTTCACAAAATCACCCCTTATTTTTTCCCTACCTCCTAAAGGGATCTTACCCAAAAACAATTCAAAGCGTTGCTTTGTCGGGTGCTAACTGGATACCAAATTTGAGGACGCTATCTCAATTCGTTCTAAAGTTATCGTGGCTACAAACAGACAGCCATACAGAACGACAGACAAAAACAAATTTCATTCCCTAGTCATGTTCATACCGACAGACCGATCGACCAGCAAACCGACAGACAAAAAAAAATCGTTCCAGAATCAAATTTTCTATATGTTTTGAGACTATATTAGTCAGTCTTAATAAATTTCGAAATTTTTGTCAACAATATTCCACCCTCACACATTCAAACCCTTATTTAATTTCAGCACAAAATACCAGATGTTTGATGAAATTAAAAGTTTTCTAATAAATAAACGGTAAAACGTTTCTTTTTCTTCCCTTATGGCTCGTCCGCGTCTTTGTCGCCTCGATAGCACCGCAGCCTTTGGCTTATTGTGCATGCCCTTTGTCTTTTTACTCCACCCACTCCAAAATCAGCGTGCCTTGAACTAGTCTGCACAGCAATTGGTAGGGTGAAGTTTTATATTGCTCTGTCTCCAGTCTAGACTGTCCGTAGATCAGTTGTCTTTTCCGGTCCAGAGCTTTACACTCGCACAAGATGTGCTGGGCTGATTCCTGCCCCTCACCGCAGAGTCTGCATGCCAGGTCCCCCTCGAACCGCCCCATTTCATGCAGGTGATTCTTGACGGTCATGTGTCCCGTCAGGAGTCCTGTTATGTTTCTGAGCTGTCCTATGCTAAGACTTAGCAGCTCCACAGCTCTCTTTGAACTGGGTTCCTCTATTACTGACTTCCCATGTCTGAGTCCTGGACAGTTTTCCCAGTACACCTTATGTTCGTTTCTGACCAAGGACTTAATGGATGGCCCGGCAGTGCTCTTCGTCACGCCCAGGATCGGTTCTGGTCCCATAAATGATTCTGCTGATCCTCTCTTCGCGAGCCTGTCAGCTTTTTCATTGCCTTTGACCCCTGAGTGACCCGGCATCCAGATGAGGGTAACCTCATTCTGCCCAGCCAGGTCACACATCTCGGCTCGGCATTCACTAACCAGTCTGAAATTTACCCGTGGAATACTTAGGGCCTTAAGGACTGTCTGTGGCTAAGAGTACCCCTCCTCTTGTTCTCTCGCACGCAGTGCAAGATTGTGTACATTTCGGCCTAAAAGATCGTTTCATGAGCCCCGAGGGAAATACTGTGACTTACTCTCGGTCCTTCCAAATAAACGCCTGTCCCTGTCACATGCTCCCCGCCGGATCCGTCCGTGAACCAGACAATCGCGTGCCGTGGTAGGCCCGGCGTCTCCCCCCGCCATGTTACACGGTCAGGAATTACCACTGTAAATATATTTTGTCTACAGATTGGTGGGCTCGCAAAGTCTGATCTCATTCCAAGCATGGGTTCCTTCACGATCTCCTGAATCTTGCAGTGGCCCCTGTAGCCTGGGTTGGCCTTCAATTTATCACTGCGGGCTAGTGTGTATAGTCCTATCCTAGCCTCCTCCATATAAACTAAGTGTGTGTGTGTGAGGGGAGGGGGGGAGGCAGATCCAGCAACACCTCCATGGCGGCTGTTGGGGTTGAGGTCATGGCCCCTGTGATGCCGAAGCAAGCTATGCTTTGGATCTTGCCCAGTTTTTGTTTGGCGCTGGATTTTATCGCCTTAGGCCACCAAACCAGTGCCGCGTATGCTAGCAATGGGGTGACCACCCTTGCGTACAGCCAATCGGCCATAATAGGTCTCAGTCCCCACGTTTTTTCATATAGCCGCCTAGTGACGGCTAAGATCATAACTGTCTTGCGCAGCATTCTTTTAACGTGGCCATTCCAGGTTAGCTTAGAGTCCAATACGACCCCCAAGATATTTTACCTCCCTAGCCATCGGGATGTTTCTACCATATAGGGTGACAGTTCTGTGGCCCTCCCACTTCCTCCTGCTCATAAATGGTATGACGGTGCCTTTCTCGGGGCCCACCCGGAGGCCTTGACTAACCGTCCACCTTTCCACCGCTTTCAGTGCTGTCGGCATGCGCTTCCACACTGACTGTGTAACGTTTCCTCTGACTATGATGACAACGTCGTCCGTATAGCCCCCTACCTCGTACCCCCTCCCGAGAGCCACCTTAGCAGGCCGTCGACTACTAGGCACTAGAGCAGGGGAGACAAAACGCACCCCTGCAGGCACTCCGCCGCGACCCCCGCCAAGCAGAGTATCGCCGCGAGTGAGGTAAACACCGCCCTGTCCCTGAGCATAAAACCGATACACCTGCAACAGGTCTTCTCTATTCCCCGCTCACTGACAGCTACCAGTAGAGACCTGAATGAGGTCTTGCTGAAGACCCTCTCTGTGTCTAGGAAGGCCCCCAGCGCCAGCTCACTGTTCTCCAACGTATTTTCCAGTTTCAGCACCAGTTGGTGCAGTACTGTTTCTGTTGAGACTCCTGTTCTGTATGCATAGGGTCCGCAGTGTAGAGGATATGCTTTAGCAAGAAGGACATGATACGTATTGGCCTCAGGGACTTTGCCTGGTCTGATGGACGCCCAGGTTTAGGAATGAATACAACCCTGTCCAGTCTCTATGCCCTCGGAATATACCCCAGAGCCAGAATGCCACTCATAATGATGGTAAGCGCCGGCGCCAGTATGTCTATACCTCGTTGGAGCATGATGTGCATTATTCCATCAAATCCCAGGGCTTTGAATGGCTTGAAGCTATTAATGGCCTATCTGATTTTGCTCCAAGTAACCACCTCTTTAGCGACTGTCCAGTCTCCTCTAGATGCCCGAATTTACGGCGCCTCTATTTCTGAGTGTTCCCAGTCCGGAGGTGATTGGTTTATTATGTTGCAGTCGGGGAAGTGCGTCTATAGTAAAACTTCCATAGTTCTCTCCCCCGAGCTTGTAAAGCCTCCCGTGGATGTTCTAAGGGAGCCTATGTTGGTCTGAGTGCCTTTGGAGAGGATCTTGTGTAGTCGAGCACTCTCGGATGTGTTGTCCACTTCCTAGCAGTGCCTCCTCCACGGCTCCTTCCTGGCATCCCTCAATATTTTGTTATAGCTCCTTAGGGCATGTCTATATTCATCCCATACCCCCGACCTTTTGGCTGCGTTGAACAGCTTACGAACCTGCGTCCTTCTTTGCGTGAGTTCGTCGTTCCACCAAGGGACATTCCTGGTGGGCACCCTCATTTTTAGGGGACAATTGGCGTTATAGACCGAGGTAATTGCGTCTCGCACCTTGGCTGCCGCGGTATCGAGGTATATCGAATTATCTAAGGTACTCTCAACCCCCCGCAGTTCCGCTGATAGGTCTGCCCTGTACGCTTTACAGTTCGCCTTGCGAGGGTCCCGGTACCATACCGTTTGTCTTTCGACTTTGGCAATTTCAAACCGGATGTATTTGTGGTCTGAGCTACTTACTTCCACAGACACAGCCCAGTTCTTAACAACGTTACCGATAAACTGGGTGAAAACTGTTAGATTTAAAACTTCCCCACGTCGCGTTTTGACAAAGGTCGGTTTATTACCTCTATTCAATACGTCTAAATTAAATTTCATAAAGAATTGTAAAAGTGACTCAACTCTAGAGTTTGTGTCCGTACTTCCTCACAACTCATGGTGTGCATTCCCATCTATCATCTGCTACTCACCATCAGCTGCTCCAATTCCTTGAGTGGAGGAGGATCCGTGCGGTCCCCTGGTAGATAGGCCGATCCGACAGTAATGTCCCTTGGCCCATCCGCTCGTCCACATCGAATTTTGATAGTTGCCAGGTCCTGGAACAGAAATTCATTAAGGGCAGCAACTCTAACCCCCCCCCCTAAAATGCAGGTCCTCGGGTTCTCACTGGATCTGCTGTAAATGAGCTTTCCACCAGCTCTGCCGAGTCCCTTGATATATCCTTTATAAGAGTACGGTTTCTGGGCTTATCTCCGTTTCCGGCATAGACCCGAGGCACGAGTCTGTAGCCGGAGCCACTCCTCGAGCCTCATTTTTTAAAATCTTATTTTTGCCCTTCTCCATGTTGTTCCCACGAGGATGGGGAAATAACTGTCCACACCATCAGAACCCCTTGTGTGGTGCAAGGCGAGGTACTCTGGAGGGTTTCCCAGTATTCCAGAGGTTCCGTTTACGACCCCTGGTGTCATCCATCCATAGGCACAGGTCACCTGACACCATGGATTGGGGGAGTTTTATCGACCTCCGCGTCTAGATCTGTCATGTTTAGTTATAAGTATTGTCACCTAGTGCAATATGCGGCGGTTCACCGCGCATTACGTTCTTAGGAAAAGCTTCATCGAAAGGTCATGTTGTGGTTTCCACTTCTTCAGCTTATCCCCTAGAGTCCTTTGTCCCCGACTCCTCGACCAAAAAAAAACGTTATATTACTCGAGTTTTAACGAAAGAATGTCAATTTTCACGAAATCACACCCCCCCCCCCATTCATCCCCTAGCCGCTAAATCGATTTTACCCAAAAACAATCCGTTTGTCGAGTGCTAACTGGATACCGAATTTGAATATGTTATTTTAATTCATTCTAAAGTTATCGTGGCTACAAACAGACAAATATACAGACCGACAGACCAAAAAAAATTGGTTCCCAAATTATGTTTTCTGTGTGTTTTGATACTTTTGACGACGTTTAAGCGCAAAAACTTTTTTTAAATTGTGGTCGCCGATGCTGTACTTCCACACGATGTGGAAGTAATATGACAGATGGCCTCTTCAAAATGTTTACCTAAAGTGTGTAAATATTCAACATGAAAATGGAATCAACCTATGGTTGATACTTGCATGCACAATAAGCCAAAGGCTGCAGTGCTATCGGGGCGGCAAAGACGCGGACGATCCCTGAGGGGAAAAAGGTTGGTACTTGGCTGCTGTTATATCAGCAATGACAGCAAAAGAATAACTAAACAATAATAGCAATATTTTAGACTATACAACAAAAATATGGACACACATCAATCTATTCCTACCTTTTTACAATTTTTTTAATATAGGTAGACGTACCTACTTTGTTTAAAGTATTTAATAAGAAGGAAAAACTGATAAGAAATGGGAATTTATAGATGAGTCTGCTGATTTAAAACAAGGTAGCTAAAACAGATACAGATACGACAATAGCTCTCTTGTCCTACCAAAAACCCATTTTTTCTAGACACCTTGTATGCAATAATTGGATATGCATAATATATCAGCCTATTGGCAAACAGCGCCCAAAAACTCAGACCTCCACCTGTGTCGGTTGTGGAAGGAACATTTTTTTCATTAATGGATGCAAGCTGCCAAATTTCCTAAATAATATTTTTTATCTCCTTAACTGCTTGAGATAGGTGAAAGATACATCTCATAAAAAACTTTTAAAATGTTTCGATAAATCTGAAACTGTCACAATATAATACGCTGTTTCATTTGAAAAAGGAAAGTTGGTATCTGGTAATGATGGATGTGGCCACGCCGTAGTATCAAAAATATTTTCAAAATGAGAAACATGCCCACTTATGAACAGAGGCCAATTTTTGTTATCTAATGTACCATAGAGTCTGGACCAAGCTGATATAAACTCAGAGCCATTGACACATGTTTTATGCTTTAAATCTTCAAGAATTACAGCCAACAAAATTACCTAAAATAGAGTAGAAAATCACTAAGGTTATCGTGTAATATAGATAGATAGATAGATAGATAAATTTATTTGTCATGAGCTGATACAATGTTTCAGATAGACACGTCAATAAAATTATAAAACATAAGAATCAATAAGTAAAATAATGTACAAAATATTCACACAAACACAAATAGTCACACACTATATCACCACGAAATAACAAATAAGACATCAAAAAGACTAAATATATGCGACATCACAACAACTATGATGACCTTAAGTGAGTTTCGAACTCATCGACAGAATAAAAACACTGCGAATACAGATACTGCTTAAGCTCTCTCTCGAA
Source organism: Tillus elongatus (assembly GCA_964006375.1). Lineage (NCBI taxonomy): Eukaryota > Metazoa > Arthropoda > Insecta > Coleoptera > Cleridae > Tillus > Tillus elongatus. The sequence continues at coordinate 177,243,392 of OZ023265.1, forward strand.
TTGCGCCACGGTACGACAATCCCTAAAATGATAGTGTAGCATGTCGCTTTGGTCAGCCCTAGCCCTGTCTGCCGCCGTTCAACAGCGTACACGTGTCAGGTGTTAAAGACGCATGACAAGTAGTGAGGTAGCAGAGAGTGATATGTGACATTACCTTCTTACAATTTTTCATTTAAGTTTTGCCTTTTAATTTGTTTCTATTTCAATCTAATAAATATTTTATTTAATGTAACCTGTGTAATAACTGATAGTAATCACAGTGTTACATAAGTGGCGCCCAAGGTGGTTCGAACAATTATAAATAGAGACAGTTTCAGGCATATTTTCGTGAAAAGTGAGTTGGTGTCGTTTTTAATGCATCTCGAGTGCGCAGAACATTAAAACATTGTAAACAAACCCCTAATACAATCGGAACGTGTTTTATGATAGCATTCAAGTTAAAAACTGGAACTTTGTAAATACATGAGACTGATTAAAGTGTGTTAATTGATAAGCTATAGGTGAATTGTGAATTAATAAATGGTTAATGTGATCGTGTGTGCCCACAACACAAGCATCAAGAAGTCCGTTGTCGTTGATTCCAGCAGCCGCCTGAACGTTTTCTACGTTACCTCCAGCAGCGACCTGCGTGTCCTGCATCACCTGTATTGCCGATTGCCGGTGGTGGACAACACCATCAAGGCGCTTCTAAAGATACGTGAAGCTAACCCACATACGTTTGTCACTGAGGTAAAAGTAAACAAAACCAAACGTAAGTACGTTGTTATTTATTTTACTTCCTGTAACGGACTGATTATATTTTCTTTATGCATCAGATTAAAAATCAATATAATCTGAGAAGTACTAGTGCTGAATCGGACCGTATTGATTCCAAGATGACAGTCACGTTATCGTCTGAACAATTCCAAGAACTTTTAAGTAAAATAGGGATTTCTAGTGTAAATCACGGTAGCTTTGCAACGTGTTCGTCGCGATTTAATGGATCAAAGGACAGTGATGTTAACGCGTTCATCGATGCTATTGAGACTTTTAAAGAGTGTTCAAACGTGACCGGAGAGAATGCACTTCGTGGACTATCAATGCTCCTCGACGACTTCGCCGCGACGTGGTGGTATGGTGTGAAAGAGGGGGTTGAAACGTGGCACGATGCTTTAAGTTTATTAAGGTTGACCTTTGGACCTAAGAAACCTGCGTACAAAGTATACCGCGAGCTTTTTGCGTCAGAACAGGACTCTAAAACACCGTGTGATGTGTTCATATGCAAAGCGCGCTCAATTCTCGCGTGTTTGCCGCCAAAGACATTAAGTGAGGATGTCCAAATCGACATGGTTTATGGACTGTTGCATGGACGGATCAGAGAAAAAGTCGCGCGTGATAAAGTTAGAGACTTTACTGATCTTTTGAAACAATGTAGGCTAGTAGATGACGCTTTTACAGAGACATCAGAGAAGAAGCCTTCCTTATCAGAAAATATCTCCAATGAACTCAAACGCCCCAGGTGTTCGTTTTGCAAGTATTTTGGTCACTCGACTGATGAATGTCGAAAAAGAAAATTGAAGTCTTTGAGCCCCTCGAGTACGGCAACCACAGCGGCGACTCGTCCTCTTCCAGAGCCCCACACATCAGCGATTTCAACTTTGAAATGTTATGGGTGTGGTGCAGTCGGCTACATTAAATCAAATTGCCCAAAATGTCCAGTTGCGTCTGCAAGTGCGGACTTCTGTGCTATAGATCATCCAATAGTATCTCCACAACCAAGACCGATGCTTCGACTTGGCATACTTGGAGCTAGTGGAACGGCTATCATTGATACAGCCGCTAAATTGAGTGTGGCGAGCGAGTCCCTAATGAAATTGTTACAAAATAAGGGGTGCTCGTTTTCATGTTACAAAACGAGGATTAAACTTGCTGATGGGTCAGAAAAGTTAACAAATACCCGCCTAACCAATGTAGGTGTAAACCTAGAAGGAAGACAGATACCAATCACATTCCTATGTATACCAGGTGCTCCGCTAACCCTACTAGGTATTGATTTTCTAAACAAATCGGAAATTGCACTTGACTTTGGAACTAGGAGGTGGTGTTTCGCTGATGATCCCATGAGAAAGTTCGACATATTATTTGAAGAAAAAGTGACGTCACAGTATGCTGAAATCCTTTCCTTAAACTTACTTCGACAGGAAGAAGGAACCATGCTGGATGATGACCAACGTGAAAGGTTGAGTTTGGTGCTTGGAGCAAATCAGGACTGCTTTGCTTTAGGGGGAGAGCCCACACCCTACGCAGAACATCACATCGATACTGGTTCCCATGCACCCATTTCAGTACCACCCTATCGAATGACTCCAGGCAAGAAACAGTGTTTGAAGGAAGAACTGGATAAACTTCTAGAGACCGGCGCCATTGAGGAATGTGAATCCCCGTGGTCAGCTCCAGTGGTACTTGTGTCAAAGAAAGATGGTGGCGTGCGCATGTGCGTGGACTATCGTGGTTTAAACTCTGTCACTAAGGCCGACTCATATCCGCTTCCGCGTATGGACGACTTGCTGCATAGTACCAGAAGAACAATTTACATGAGTGCTATGGACTTACGCGCCGGTTACTATCAAGTGAAAGTGAAGGTGGAAGATCGGGACAAAACTGCGTTTGTGACACCCTTCGGTACTTTTCGCTTCACGGTTCTCCCTTTTGGAGTTCGTAATGGACCAGCCACTTTTCAAAGGCTTATTGACAGATTTAGAAGTGGACTGCCTGAAGTAACGCTACTCGCGTATCTAGATGATCTGATTATTTTGTCAGACACATTCGAGGGACACATAAAGGATTTGCAGGCAGTTTTCGATCGTCTGCGAATGTTTAAATTGCGGGCGAATCGTGACAAGTGCGTGTTCGCGAGTGCAGCTATCCGATACCTGGATAACACTTCTGTTATCGTGATCACGGATCATCAACCATTGAAATGGCTGCTCTCGCTCAAGTCGCCCAGTGGAAGATTGGCCCGTTGGGCACTGCTGATCCAAGGCTATAACCTTCAGATACGATATGCCTGTGGCCGAGAAAATGTAGTGGCTGATATGCTAAGTCGTCCACCATGTGGACACACAGATCGAGAGCAGTGTGAGATATGCCTCGTTACTGTCGATATGCCTACCAGATCCCCAGTGGAGGTGCGTGCAGAGCAATTGAAAGATCCAGACCTACGCAAGATCTTCCAGAGTTTCGAGGACACTGGTAATACAGAATATTCAAAATGGACCTCAAGAGGCTATTTACTGTCCAGTGGTGTGTTATATAGGTACTCTGATCAAGACGATCAGGAAGAAGCCCAGCTTGTTGTCCCTTGTCATGAAAGAGACAAAGTATTAAAAGAGCACCATGATGCTCCAACAGCTGCTCATGTAGGAGTAGAAAGAACGATCCAGCGCATTTCCAGACTGTACTATTTTACTGGAATGCGCAGATGTATCACCGATTACATAAGCAAGTGCCTAGAATGTCAGAGGTATAAAGCCTCTAACCAGAAGCCCGCTGGCTTAGTTCAAACCCCTGCTTACAACCAAAGGTTTGAAGTAATTTCAGTTGATTTGTTTGGTCCACTGCCTATATCCGAGGAGGGATATCAGTGGATATATATCGTTGAAGATACGGCTACCAAGTGGGTAGAGCTGTTCCCTCTACAAAAAGCAAGTGCTGAAGAATGTGCAAAAGTGTTGGCCAATGAAGTATTCCTTAGGTATGGTGTGGCTCGCAGAATTATTTCTGACAACGGAGTCCAGTTTATATCTGCCGTTATGCAAAAGCTTTGCCATTGTCTAGGTATTAAGCAGAGCTTGACGCCAATTTATCACCCCGAAGCTAATATGGTGGAGCGGAAGAATCGTGATCTCAAGACGTATTTGTCTATCCTCATAGGAAACGAAGGTCACCATGTTTGGCCTGGGAAATTACCCACAGTAAGATTCGTATTGAACTCCATGAAGTCACAATCCACGGGGTACTCACCGGCATACCTCTCTTTTGCCAGAGAATTACGATCTCCAGACGAAGTCCATAACGACCTTCGTAAGGTCCTACAGGACGAAAACTTCGTTCCCCAGATCACACCCTATTTAGATAAAATGGCGAGTGTCCTAGTTGAAGCTCGATCCGTTCATGAGAAGGAACAAGATCGACGAAAGACATATGCAGATGTTCATCGTGGCCCGGATCCCATGTATCAAATTGGCGATAAGGTTTGGGTCATGACACATTTAAGAAGTCATGCCGGCCAAGGCCTGACCTCCAAGTTCTATCCCAAGAGAGATGGTCCTTACCAAATTCGTAAGATCATCTCGGACACAACCTTCGAGGTGTCACCCATGGATTCCTTGGAAACTCCCCTTGGAAAATACCATGCGTCGCAACTGACCCCTTTTAAAGGAGAGTCATCTGGTAGTGCAGAAGAGGCAGCTCCTATGAGGCCCATCCGTCGCAGAGGAAGACCACGCAAGGACGTCAGCCTGACCATCCCAGAAATAAGTCCTGCTTCCTCGTCGAGCCGACTTCGAAAGCAGAGGGGGAGACTGTAGCATGTCGCTTTGGTCAGCCCTAGCCCTGTCTGCCGCCGTTCAACAGCGTACACGTGTCAGGTGTTAAAGACGCATGACAAGTAGTGAGATAGCAGAGAGTGATATGTGACATTACCTTCTTACAATTTATTCATTTAAGTTTTGCCTTTTAATTTGTTTCTATTTCAATCTAATAAATATTTTATTTAATGTAACCTGTGTAATAACTGATAGTAATCACAGTGTTACAATAGTAATTTAAGTTAAATCAGAAGCTTTTAATCTCTGTGTCTGTAAATAACACATCTAATAGTGGTATTCTTTTTGTTCCAGAAACAATTAGGCATTATTAGAGGAATTGCCTTTAATACACTAATAAAAGTCCTCTCCAACAAATAATTATACCTTTAGGTTTTACACAGACATGTGCTTAGTTGTTAGTAGACTCAGAAATCCATACCTGCATTTACTTCGTGATTGGTCCTTTCAACAGGGAAATTAAAAGGCAGGCAATATAAATATAAAGACTACATTCGTCCAGCTCCATCTACGTTAACTGACAATTATTAACAATTACTTTCACCAACGATATGGTTAAAGTAATAGATACGGGCAGATATTAAAATGTACTTACTCTAATATAGCAAAGGCAATATTTAAAAATATATATTTTGCAACATAATCTTCAGAACCTCGGTGGTTCAGGGGTGAGAACGTGTGCCTCTGAACCGAAGGGTACTAGGTTCGATCACAGGGTACTCCTTTCATTTTAGTGAATTTTTATTTAAAAAATTCACTAATAGAGAGGTATCGATGGTGAGACTTTGCAAAAATTCTTTCAAATGAGTGCGAACTAGGACCCCTAGAACCCATATCCGGGGTCAGTTTCAATTTTTATATGTTTATATATATATATATATATATATATATATATATATATATATATATATATATATATATATATATATATATATATATATATATATATATATATATCCGTCTGATAACTCAAACAATAATTAACCGATTTTGATGAAACTTGACAAGTGATTTTCTTTTATTAATGGCTTGGATGAGTTCGTTGGCCAGAAAAGTCTGACGGGGTTTTCCGGGAAAATTTTGAGTTTTCTTTCGAAACATTTTTTTTCTCCGTAAGTAACAAAGCTGTTTTATTGAAATATACTACATATGTTGCCTTGGGAGAGATCTTACTACGTACTGAAATTCAACTTTCTAAGTTTATAAAAAATTGAGTTATTCAAATTTTAAATTTTCTTTCGAAAATTTTTTTTTTCTCCGAAAATTACAAAGTTATTTTAATGAATTGTGGTAGATATCTTGCGTTAGGAGAGACCTTACTACACACCAAAATTAAACTCTCTAAGTTTATAGAAAATTGAGTTATTCAAATTTGAAGCATTTAATATTTAACATGAAGTTTTTACCACAGAAATCGTAGAAACGACGAAACGATTTTCACGTCTCTAGTATCAGGATCACATGAGAGGATAGGCAGTGGCAGTGTTTAAGTTTTGTTTAGTATAGTGTAATGCATGTGGCCTCTGGCGATTGCTTCAGGTCGGTATTGGTATTGGCACATGAATAAGATCTAATATCGCTTGCGTCCAAAAGAAAAATCATGGAAGTTATGCGATTACGTGCCTAATGGACAGTCAGTTTTAATCAACAATACACATCCCTTCCTTTTAAGCTAAAGGCAAGAATTTTAGGCTGTTATTGTATTCTAATTTTAAGAATTTAAATAATGAAGGGAAATATTTATATAATTATATAGTGATAAAACAAATTATTACGATATTCACTCTATATAATTATAATATGAACTGTTTCGTTAAATGTGGCTTCTTCAGAAACAAAAGCAAAATGCATGTAGTAATTAACTACAGATGCAAATATTCATTTGTTTTATTATTTACGTTTGAATTGCATTTACATCAGAGATTATTAGTGAATTTTTATTTAAAAAAATCACTATTAGAGAGGGATCGATGGTGAGACTTTGCAAAAAATTTTTTCAAATGAGCGCGAACTAGGATCCCTAGAACCCATATCCGGGGTCAGTTTCAATTTTTATATGTTTATATATATATATATATATATATATATATATATATATATATATATATATATATATATATATATATATATATATATATATATATATATATATATATATGTATATATGTATGTATGTATCCGTCTAATAACTTAAAAAATAATTAACCGATTTCAATGAATAATGGATTGGATGAGTTCGTTATCCAGGAAAATCAGAAGGGGTTTTCCGGGAAAATTTTGAGTTTTTTTTCAAAAAAAAATTTGTCTCCGAAAATAACAATGCTGTTTTAATGTAATTTACTATATATGTTGCCTTGGAGGAGACCTTACTAAGTACCAAAATCCAACTTTCAAAGTTTATCGAAAATTGACTTATTCAAATTTTAATTTTTCTTTCGAAAAAATTTTTTCTCCAAAAATTACAAAGTTGTTTTAATGAAATTCGGTGAATATCTTGCCCTCTGAAAGACCTTACTACATACCAAAATTAAACTTTCCAAGTTTATAGAAAATTGAGTTATTCAAATTTGAAGCATTTAATAAAAATTCACTACCATAACGCACTTGCTGCGTCCAGAGTTTTTTTCAGTACAAACTGTAACATTAACATCAACCGAGGTTCTGGCATTGTATTTGAGCAAGTTGAATGTCTGCACGTTCCGTCCTTCGGAGGGGGCGTAAAGCCGTCGGTCCCGCATCCATGCGATGTTGGGCACGTTAAAGATCCCTACCCTCCTTACAGAAAGGTAGGGTTCGGCAAAATTTCCGGGATAGTGAGGTGAAACTGCTCCCTGGCGTCGGTGATTGGCCATAGTCGCGGAAATAGGCCGACGTTAAAGAAAAAAAAACACAAACATTATCGTTAGGATCTACACAATTTGCATTTAGCAAGGCAATTCCAAAGCCTTCAAAAAGATTTTTTATCTTGGTTTTTAAGTCACTTCCCAACGGCGCATACATGATTTAGTTGTTTTTCAAACATTGTTTTTTAAGTTTTGGAAATAAACAATAGTCTAATGGTGCTAAGTCCGGAGAATAGAGTGGGTGGTTAGACAATGTCAAACATATTTTATATTTTCTTTTTAGGCAGTCAAGGACTCGTGAGTAGAGGCGATGTCTTGCAAAAAGGGCTCATCACTGCTCAAATTTCTGTGGAGTTGTTCCAGGATTTTCTAGCGCAATTTTTAAAGATTTCGATCTCTGTTGCTGAATATTAGAAACGTACAACAAGAAGTCAATGCACCTAAACTAGAACAGACACAGTCTTCGCAACAGCACGAAGCCTTCTTCCCATACATTAAAGGTGCCATCGACCAAATCAGCAGCATTTTAGAACTAATAATACGAAAACCAAATTCACTACAGAACAAAAACCATCAAATCTGATAAAAACTCCCAGGATACGATTCCAAACGAATCCCACGGAGTTTACGAAATTTATTGTTCCTACCGCCCCTGAACTTTAGAGGACAAACAAACAGACGTATCGACAATAAAAATGTATTAAAACACCTCCGAAATTAGAAAATATGACATGTCAGCCGCACTGGCAGCCGCATCATATTCATACAGGACACAAAATACTTTTGGACAATGCCAAAACAAGAGCCCCAGTTTACAACTTAAACCCAGAATTATTCGCAAAGCGATTGAGATCGAAAAACGTCTTGATTGTTTAAATAAGAAAGATGATGGTATTATCCTTCCGATTGCCTGGAAACCTATTATATCTTCATTATGCACACAAAATAACAATTAATTCAATAGACCATTTAACTGCTCCGTTACCTGTCTAAACAAATAATCCTATAAGTACCGTTTTGATCGTACCTGACTTAACATACCTCGGTCCGACTAATTACAAGGGTGACGAAGCAGGTAGACGAAATGTTACACAAGACTTACGATGAACTCACAGATATCTCTTATGTCTAGGATTAAACACACTAAAACCTTAGAAACGATGTCCAGCCAAATTTGGGGAGTAGGCAAATTGAGGCAGCATAATCGAGCGGCAACAACCCAACCTATCCTTATCCACCGCTCTAAGAAATAGAGCAAAAATTCACCAAAAATAACACGGCTGTAGTATTGTTAGTTAGTTGTATACTGTCTCTATTTTTAACACTCTGTGTTATTTGGAGCAGGCGTGACAACATAGTACTTGGTTCCGAACTAGGTGGCGACACGTTCACCACTGACTTAGTGTTTTAAGACTGGCTATACTACAGCCGTGTTATTTTTGGTGCATTTTTGCTACAATTAGTATGCCGTACTGAAGAGCTCTAATGAGAGCGAAACCGGTCAACGGTTCTAATTGTTGCGAGAATGCATCTAGTCTTACATACTTTGTCCCTATATTGGGGTAGAAATGGGCCAGGGCTAACAGTTTTTTAAATTGTTAGTTAGTTGTATACTGTCTCTATTTTTAACACTCTGTGTTATTTGGAGCGGGCGTGACAACATAGTACTTGGTTCCGAACTAGGTGGCGACACGTTCACCACTCACTTACTACTACATTGACTAAAATATACCACTCCAGACACTTTGGAAATTTCATCCTTACTTTTAAGTTTACTGAAAATGTTATTAATTGTTTTTGAATATCGAAACGTTATTATAAAATTGGTTTCATCTTTAAATATAAACTTTAGCCTATTGGAAATATTCTTAATGTATGGGATCGATATGTAAAAAAGTTGATGTTTCCGAACTCGAAATTATATGGGTGTTATGTCTGTCAAATAAATTTGATACTTTTTGTAAAGAGTGTATTGTATTGTAATGGTGATTGTTTGAACAATTGTATAATAGTTTGAGAGGACAAGAGTTGTTAACACAAATATTATAAAGTTTACTTTAATTTTTTTCATGGAAAAAAAGGATGGCATATCTTTAATATTCTATTTTTTAAACCTAATAAAATGTTAATTTTAGTTTTAAATAAATGATCTGAATGATAGTTAATATAACTTTGGGAATTAGTTGGTTTTATATACCAATAAAATTATGTTGTTATCGTTTGTTGTAATTAATTTTTTATCTAGGAATGGTACACTGTTATCTGTTTCCTCTTCTAATGTAAATTTAATAAACTGGTTGGAAGAATTAAAAACACCTAAAATGTGTGTTGTTGAATTTAGAGGAATATTATAAATAATGTCGTCAACATATTTTTTTAAGAAGAAATATTAAAATTTAATTTTGGTATACATGTTCCAAGTAAATCATCTATAATATATTGTGCAATAATTGGAGAGATACAAGCACCAATTGGAGTTCCGAAAATTTGTTTATAATATGTGTTTTCAAAAACAAAATAGCTCGAGTTAAAATAAAATCAACTATTTCAAGAAATGTATTTTTTGGAACGGATGTTTCTGGAGAAATAGAAACCCATATTTTCTGAATGCTTTCTTTAAAGAGTTTAAGTGGTATGTTCATAAAAAGTGAAACAATATCAAGACTAACAATTACATAATTATCTGGAAGTGTAACATCCTTTATAGAGAGTTTTTATTTTGCAACTGACGGCTACACCACAATATTTTAACTTAATAACAATATTACCGTCACAAAAACTGAATACTAAAAAGAAGAATGAGTTTCTTTTTCAAGAAATTACATTACAATATGGTATTTCTGCAACAAAATACCTAAAACATTGGCCCAATTACAATATGAAATTATCAAACTTGAAGAACAGAAGACTTTTTTTTACTCAAATGCAGGCGAAATGGTGTTTGCCCAAAACATATTTAAATAGTATTAAAAATGTAATGAATATGACTGAAGTTGATAGTGGTCAAACAGAACATAAACAAACTATTTCGAAAGCTCGGCAATTAATAATGAGTTTTTATTTTGCAACTGACGGCGATCCCACAAATGTTTAAGTAAATAAAAATATTACCGTCACAAATATATATATATATATATATATATATATATATATATATATATATATATATATATATATATATATATATAGATATAGATATTCACATAAGTTTCCGCGGTGAAATGCTTAGTTTTCAAGTTGGCTCTCTCTCTCAAGTCTAGGCTTAAACACACTGAAACCTTAGAGTTGATTTCCATGAGATTTGGGAATAAGAACAACTGAGACTCCGTAGTCGAGGTACAATAATCCAACTCTCCTTATTTTCCACTCTAAGGCCTGGCGAATTAAGACTTGGGAGTTCATTTCTCTGAATATTTCCTTAAATTCTTCAAAATGGATCCGAAATCTGAGCCGAAAAATTTTAGACGTGGTTTAACCCGAGCACCAATACATCCACATAAACTCTAAAACTGACTACGCTACGTGGGTCCCATTTATTGTATATTGAAAATTCGCAAAAATGACCAATAGTATTGAGAACTGTTAAGAGCCTCGGTGGTTCAGTGGTAAGAACGTGTGCCTCTGAGCAGAAGGGCACTGGCTTCGATCCCAGGGTACTCCTGTTTTTTTTCAACAATACACCACGAAGGCTTACAGCCTAAATACGATCGTACCGTGGGTGTCGATAAGGAGGAAAGAGACAACTTGTTAATTCTGGACTTGAAGGTTCGGAGGAGAAGGAAAAACATGTACTGGCATGGAATTCCACAACTTGCAAGTGCTCGGGACAAAAGAGCGGGCATAACAAGATGTTCTATGTCTAGTGGCCCAGACAGTAGAAGGGTGCATTCGCTCTGTTCCCCTGGTAAATCTGTTGGGGGTAGCAGGTGGAGGAACTATGGAAGAAAGCTGCTCTGAGCAGTTCCCGTGCAGATGTATATATATATATATATATATATATATATATATATATATATATATATATATATATATATAAGAGAGAGAGTCACCAACGGCACGTCGGTGGGCAAGTGATGTCAGCCTTTGGGTGAGGGTAGGGTCACTGATGATACGTATAGCTCTCTTCTGAATGGAGTCCAGGATAGCGAGTGTAGAAACGGCAGCGGCACCCCAGATGTGGAAGCAGTATTCGAGGTTTGGCTTTATTTTTGAAGTACATAAGGTATAGAGATTAGCTGGTGAAAAGTATTTGCGAGCCTGGAAGAGGAAACCTAATTTCTTAGCAGCCGCTTCTGCAATTTATGTGACATGTTGGAGCCAATTGAAACTTCTATCCACAGAAATGTGGAGAAGAAACAAAGTAGGGGCTAAAGCTGAACCTTGAGGAACTCTTGCATTAATTGGATACAGTTTAGAGGAATGGTCATCCACGACAACAGAAATGCTCCGGTTGGAGAGGAAATTTGCTTTCCAGGTACATAGTTTTGGTGGTAGGCCATAGGTCGGAAGCAGCACTGCCTGCCAAACCTGGTCGAATACTTTGGATATGTCTAGAGCGACAATCTGGGGTTCACCGTGTAGTTCCATAGACTTATTCCAAGAATGGGTGACAAAGGGAAGGAGGTCGGCAGTTGATCTGCGCTGACGGAATCCATACTGCCTGTCGTGGATTAGACTGTGTTTTTCAAGAAATTTTAGTAATTCGGTGCTTATATACTTTCCCATCACTTTAGAGACGACTGAAAGGAGAGAAATAGGCCTGTAGTTGCTACGAAGCGTTTTCAGTACATGCTATACAATTAACAATAACCGAGGTTGTGGTATCGTGTTTGAGCAAGTTAAATGTTTGCACGTTCCGCCCTTCGGAGGGGGCGTAAGCCGCCGTTCCCGTGTCCATGCGATGTTGGGCACGTTAAAGATCCATACCCTTTTTACAGAAAGGCAGGGGTTCGGCAAAATTTCCAGGACAGTGAGGTTAAACTGATCCCTGGCGTCGGTGATTGGCCATAGTCGTAGAAATAGACCGACGATAAAGAAATAAAACACACACACACACACACACACACACACACACACACACACACACACACACACACACACACACACACACACACACACACACACACACACACACACACACACACACACACACACACACACACACACACACACACACACACACACACACACACACACACACACACACACACACACACACACACACACACATTGAGAACTGTTAATAAATCGTTCGTTATTTTAACTGTCCTTGATGTCAGCAATTGTAACTTATAATAGAATCTCACATCTCGTACATAAATTTACACCCACGGAATCAAAGACAACAAATTACCAGATCAAAATATTATTATAACATGTCAAACATTTTAAACGCCAGTTACAAAAGTAAAATTAAAAGTCATATTACTAATTCATTATCAGTAACAACGTCTGGCAAATGAAGATGGGTGTGTCATTTACCATTTAGCATTATTTGACAGGCTGGTGGTCGAAAGTTTCAGCTGAGGTCCACCCAGAACAGTCTCGGTGCTTCCCACCTAGGGGAAGGCCCCCATCTAGGTCCCCCGTACAGTCATTGTATGCTAATTGTAGCCCTCTGTCTTCGAGCTCTTGTAGCATACTCGATAATTTTATACCTACGATCAGTTGTTACCGTGTCATTGCTATTTGCCACAAAAGAATTGTATGAGGTGTAAAAGAATGGTTTTTTAAGATATGAATTAGGGCGTATGCAAAAATTGTTCACATCTAAAGATGTTTGAATTTACTTGTTACAGATTGCTTTAGCTTACCTACTTCATCATATTGTCAAGGCGATATCGTACCAAACATAAGTTTCTGCCTTGAACAGTTCCTTCGGTTTCATTGTAGAGTTCGCACTTTGCAGTTGAGCCAGGCTTTCTTGAAGTTTTTCTCTTGGTCTGCACCTTGTTTTTTCAATTTATTTATTATTATTATTTTTTAATCTAGTTCATGAACGGTGAAGCCTATGTGTCTCTAAGGCATCATAAATTTGATTCTTGTGGCACAAGATGGATGTCTAAACGCTTCCTAAAAAACACGCTTTAGGAAATAACGGGAATTAGTAGCAAACCGTTCGATAATTGGATAGTAAACTTTTAACCCGATACTGAAACACAAAGTTCTTTACTTCTTTTACGACATTGAAAATATATAAGTTGCAGCCAAGATCCTCCTTGTTACATCCATGGACCATAAGGGACACGTGTAAAGTCAGCATCGCAGTCAATGTCGGTAGAAGTTTTGTCTTTTGATTTTCAGCATAACATGTGATTGTCACCTGTACCGTCTAGCGATGCTTTCGACAAGCGTCAGTTTTGGTTTTATTCTTTGTGTATCAATACAGGTAGCACATCTCAGGGCTCTTTTCATGTTTTCGATAAAATCATTGGCCGAAATTCGCCAAATGAAGTAAGAAGTTGCTTGCACGATCTTATAAGGCACTATTTTGCAGCTCAAGTAAAAGCTCTGTGTATTCTCAGTGACAACTGCGCTGCAGAAAACAAAAAGGTAGCCATACAGCCCAGGAAAAGGGAAAGGGTATACTTACCAGAAGAGTGAAAGAGGCTGATGGCAGTATAACGATATTTAAAAGCCTCCGTATAAAAATGAATTATTGACAGAATAATAATTAAAGAATAACAGGTAAAATTTAACTTGGCTGCTCAGTCAAGGCATAAGCTGTAATATAAATTAAACACAGGGCATCGGCTTCAGCACTTACACTTGGCAGGACGTAAAATGTACAAATAAAAATCAATAAGGCAAATAAAATCGGTTTATTTATAATTGTAGAAGCTATACAATGCTGCTTGCTTTCAATTGAGCAAATTTAAACAAAAAGAATGTAAAATGATTGGCTACTTTAAATTAATATATGAAATGTCAAGATGAATTGTGGAGCATAATATTACATTTTAAAGAAGTGGTTTTACAGATAAATGATGTACTTAGCTTGTCAGTTCGGTCGATGTAATTCAGACCGTTGCCCTTGAAGTGATAAACTAGATCCGTCTAGGCCAGGATATTAGGGGGCCTTACTGTGCATCTTCTCGGAGGAGTAGCTTCGTGACTTGGCACACTGGAAATTCCTCTTGGACGCGGATATGGATTTCAAGTTTCAGACTCATGGAGGGTTCTGTCTCCGTGGATCTCCAAAAAATATTAGACTGGGGAAGTAGAAATCTTGTACAATTCAACCCCACCAAAACGAAGTCTTGCTTTCTTTCTCACAAGAGATACACCAGCCCTAGACCCATCACAATGAACAACCAAGTTATTCAAAGTAATGAGTCCTTTTCTCTTGTTGGCATTTCTGTGGATCGAAATCTTAATTGGCACCAACATGTTACATCAATTGCAGAATAGGCTGCTAAGAAATTAGGTTTCCTCTTCCGGGCTCGCAAATACTTTTCACCAGCTAATCTCTATACCTTATATACTTCACAAATAAGGCCAAACCTCGAATACTGCTCCCACATCTGGGGTGCCGCTGCCGCTTTTACACACGCTATCCTGGTCTCTATTCAAAGGAGAGCTATACGTCTCATCGGTGACCCTACCCTCACCAAAAGGCTGCCATTCCTAGCCCACCGACGTGCCGTTGGTGACCTCTCTCTCTTTTATAGATATCTGCACGGGCACTGCTCAGAGGAGCTTTCCTCCATAGTTCCCCCACCTGCTGCCCCCAACAGATCTACCAGGGGAACAGAGCGAATGCACCCTTTTACTGTCCAGGTCACCAGACATAGAACATCTTGTTATGCCCGCTCTTTTGTCCCGAGGACTTCCAAGTTGTGGAATTCCTTGCCGGCACATGTTTTTGCTTCTCCTCCGAACCTCCAAACATTCAAGTCCAGAATTAACAAGCTGCCTCTTTCCTTCTTGTCAACACCCACGGTACGATATTATTTAGGCTATAAGCCCTCGTGGTGTGTTGTTGAAATTTAAAAAAAATTGGTCTCCTCCAGAAGCGGCAGTGGTGCCCATAATGACGGATGTTCCTTATTATTGATGCTCCTCCAGGACGATGCCCACGAAATAACGGGTGCTCCTCTCCATAGGACGACGGGTCTCAAAATGGTAAGTCGTAAGTAACGGGTCCCAGGATGACGGCTGCCCGAATAACGGGTCTCAGAATGACGGGGTGGCTATATAGACATGCTGTTCTCTTTGGTACATTTAACTACGTACTGGCATGTTATTAGATTGAGTTTTACGGAAGAAGAGATCATGTCGCGTGTTTAAATCGTCTTATAAAGGCGGCTTATCGTGAAGTATATTCGATGAATCGAATGGTCACGTTCGCAGGCGCATTCTCATTGAGTTATAACGCCGTAGGGCAACTGACTACAAACTATGTATGCCGCTCCAAGGATTCTGACGTCACTAGTGGAACTGATTCAGAAGCTTTATAGTGGTGACACGTGTGACATGTTACAACAGGTACAAATAAAAAGTTTAATGTAAAGGACCTCAGGCAAGACATGGTATTAAAGTACAAAGACAAGTTTGCCCATTTTCTAAGAAAAATACCGTAAAAACCAAAGTAATTAAAAATATCATATCTCAAAGTACAAAATAATCGACGAATCGCAAGAAACTGTTGCATGTTCAGAAGTATCCAGTCGTTTGGTCACCGTGAGATATTATCTTCTGAAAAAAAATGTTCTGTGCCATTATTCCCAGAACCAGAGAAAAAACTTTCATATGCTCCCTTACCCCTGAAAACAGAAAAATTACGTAACGTCCTGGATAGAATATCTCTAAAATATGCTTTGTCATGTGACGTTTTACATTATATTTTCCATTACACAACCTATAAGTCTGCTTTTGATGATTATTTCATGGCCTTTTCCAAATTTTTCGAGAGCAGAACTCCATATGAGTAAGATGTGTCAGAATATCACCATTAGAATGGTTTTGTCGAACGCCGTATTGGCGATCACTTAGGATGTTTGATGTTACGGGGTACTTTAGAAGCTTTATATTATACCGTACTGTAGATCTCTAATTAGAGCGAAACCGGTGTACGGTACTAATTATGGTGAGAATAAATCTAGTCTTACATAGATTGTCCCTATATTAGGGAAGAAATGGGCCAAGGCTGACAATGTACAAAATTGTTACTTGGTTGTAGACAGTCTCTATTTTATAACATTTTGTGTTATTTGGAGCTGTCGTGGCAACACACTACCTGGTTCTGCACCGAGATGGCGACCCTGTCGTACATCTCACAATGTTCTAGGAGTCTAGCTCCCATAGCCGTCTTACTTTATAGGTGTGTTCTCGCTGTCATTAGTATAGCGCAGTGACGAGCTCTAATTAGACCGAAACCGGTCTGCGTTTATAATTACGATGAGAATCTATCTAGCCTTACATACATTGTCCCTTTACTAGAGAAGAAATGAGCCAGGGCTGAAAATTAACAAAATTGTTAGTTCGTTGTATACAGTCTCTATTTTATAAGATTTTGTGTTATTTGGAGCTGTCGTGACAACATGCTACCTGGCTTCGTACCGAGATGGCGACGCTACATCTCACATTGTTCTAGATGGCTGGCTACAATACTAATATTACTTTATATGTGTGTTCTCGCTCTAATTAGTGTACCATACGGACGAACTCTTATTAGAGCGAACCGGTCTGTGGTTGTAATTATGATGAGAATACGTCTAGCGTTAGTTCCCTTTACTTAAAAGTGGGGCCATATGGTCCACTTGTACATGCTAGTAGTGGCTGCTTTTTGTGTTTTTTGAGCCTAAATGTTTACAGGGCCTATATTTTGAAAGACACTTATACACACGTGATATCCTTGTTTATTAACAAATCTTTAGCCGCGTGGAGTGGCAATCCACAAGCCATCTCTCTCGGACTTAAAGAAGACAGCGTATATTCATACATTTTCTTTTTTTTTATTGGAAGTTTTGCACAAGGGTAAAGAAAATATCACCAGAACTTACTTCTGTCTTGACTCGTCTGTTTCAGACATCTTACAGTATGGGCATATTCCCTAGTAACTGGAAAACTGCTCGAGTACAACCCGTCCCCAAGAAAGGATCCAAAGCGCTTCCTAGCAACTACAGGCCTATTTCTCTCCTTTCAGTCGTCTCTAAAGAGATGGAAAAGTATATAAACACCGAATTATTAAAATTTCTTGAAAAACACAGTCTGATTCACCACAGGCAGTATCGATTCCGTCAGCGCAAATCAACTGCCGACCTCCTTTCCCTTGTCACCCATTCTTGGAACAAGTCTACGGAACTACACGGTGAATCCCAGATTGTCGCTCTAGACATATCCAAAGCATTCGACCAGGTCTGGCACGCAGCGCTGCTTAAAAACTACAGGCCTATGGCCTACCACCAAAACTCTGTACGTGGACAGCAAATTTCCTCTACAACCGGAGCATTTCCGTTGTCGTGGATGGTCATTCCTCTAAACTGTATCCAATTAATGCAGGAGTTTCTCAAGGTTCAGTTTTAGCCCCTACTTTGTTTCTTCTTCACATCAATAACCTCCTGTTTAGCACATCCAATCCAGTTCACAGTTACGCGGACGACAGCACCCTCCACTCAAATATACAATATTCTAAGCCTGTCTATTTAGCCCAATTATATGAGGATCGCAGACTCATGGAGGGATCTATCTCCGTGTATCTCCAAAAAATATTAGGCTGGGGAAGTAGAAATCTTGTACAATTCAACCCAACCAAATCACAGTCTTGCTTTCTTTCTCATATGAGATACACCAGCCCTATAACCATCACAATAAACAACCAAGTTATTCAAAGTAATGAGTCTTTTTCACTTGTTGGCATTTCTGTGGATCGAAATCTCAATTGGCACCAACATGTCACATCAATTGCAGAAGCGGCTGCTAAGAAATTGGGTTTCCTCTTCCGGGCTCGCAAATACTTTTCACCAGCTAATATCAATACCTTATATACTTCACAAGTAAAACCGAACCTCGAATACTGCTCCCACATCTGCGGTGCTGCTGCTGCCTTTTTACTCACAATCCTGGACTCCATTCAGAGGAGAGCTATACGTCTCATCGATGACCCCACCCTCACTCAAAGGCTGCCATCCCTTGCCCACCGACGTGCCGTTGGTGACTACTCTCTCTTTTATAGATATCTGCACGGGCACTGCTCAGAGGTGCTTTCTTCCATAGTTCCTCCACCTGCTGTCCCCAACAGATCTACCAAGGGAACAGAGCGAATGCACTCTTTTACTGTCCAGGTCGCAAGATATAGAACATCTTGTTATGCCCGCTCTGTTGTCCCGAGGACTTACAAGTTGCGGAATTCTTTGCCGGCACATGTTTTTCCTTCTCCCCCGAACATCCAAACCTTCAAGTCCAGAATTAACAAGTTGCCTCTTTCCTCCTTGTGGACACGCACGGTACAATAGTATTTAGGCTGTAAGCTCTCGTGGTGTGTTGTTGAAATCAAAATAATAATTAAAAATGTCATTTACTTTAATACCACTGAAATCAACAATTACACTAAAGGTGAAGAACCTCGGTGGTTCAGGGGTAAGAACGTGTGCCTCTGAACCGAAGGGTACTGGGTTCGATCCCAGGGTACTCCTTTCACTTTTTCAGTACAAACTGTAAAATTAACATCAACCGAGGTTCTAGCATTGTATTTGAGCAAGTTGAATGTCTGCACGTTCCGCCCTTCGGAGGGGGCGTAAAGCCGTCGGTCCCGTGTCCATGCAATGTTGGGCACGTTAAAGATCCCCACCCTCCTTACAGAAAAGCAGGGGTTCGACAAAATTTCCAGGATAGTGAGGTGAAACTGCTCCCTGGCGTCGGTGATTGTCCATAGTCGCGGAAATAGGCTGACGTTAAAGAAACAACACACACACACTAAAGGTGAGTACACAATTTGCACTCAATATCCTAGTTATCATTGTTCTTGCAATTCGGTAGATATTTAAGGTATTTATAACACAGGTAATCACACAAATAGACACGTTCTATATCTAATTTAGGATGCGGGAGGGTGTTATTTGGTAGTACGATGGTGTTGGTTGGAGCAACCTTGATGGATATACGTGGTAATCGACGTTATCGGTAATCCATACTAATGTTTGCAGGTGCTAGACATCCTTCGTTTAGCCGAGCCGTGTACGTCGTTGTTACACAAGGCCTCGAGGTGTGGTACACGGAAGAGTGGTGACAATTATAGCTGCCAGCAATATTTATTTTTTGTAGGTATGAAAAACTTTTCTTTAAAATCATTACGCGTAGAGTAATAGTTTAGACAATAGTTTATAAAGAAATATTTTCTTCATTCGTATTTTGTGTAAAATGATGACGATGACACAAAGCGCGGAACTAGTCGCAGAAAGGATAACATGCGTTAGAATAAGCTTTCGCTACTCAGTTTTGAACTGTTTTATAAATCTTAATTTGTGGTAATCATTGTAAAACCTATTTTTGGAATCTTTAAAATTATATCTTTTAATTTATATGCGTTAAAAAGTCTTGACGCAGCGAGTACGTTATGGAAGTGAATTTCATAATAACAAACATGTCTCTCTACTGCAAGCAGGCATCAATATGGTTACCAATATAACCTATACAGTAGAAATAATGTGACATATTTTATCAAAATAACTTATAACAAAAATTTTCCGAAAATAAACTTAAAATGTTTCGTATTATTCAGAATATCTCTGGCAGCGTGATACGTAATACCGAGTCGTATATGGTGAATAGAGTGTACATGTACGATACAAAATCTTTATGATACGTAATACGGAATCGTATATAGTAAACAGACTGTATGTGTACGATACAAAATCTCTATGAGCGGAATGACGTATACTGCAGGGTCAGCCAACCAATAACAGCTGCAACAAAATAAAACGGATTCGGTATTCGTATACGTAATTCGTAATAACAAATATTAATCTAAATCTGCTTAACCTCTACGTACCCCGTACCCGCAATATTGTATAACGGTAATCGAACTTTTTCTTATATTCATAGAATGGGATGTATTCAATTCCGTTATATCCTGCTTATCTATTTTTAATTATGTCAATTCGATTACACAACGGTTTGTTGAAACGAGAAGTTGAATTTAAAACAAATGTTTTCTGCTGGTGCAGTTATAAAATAAATTTCTATTAATAAAAGTGAAATAATGAACACCCAAGAATCTTTTTGTTTTAGTTATTGGTCACCATTATATTTTATTAATTACAAAAAACTCAACACGAACTTATCCTATATATTTGTAAAAATATCTTGGTATTCCCTGGACAGTAATAATAAAACAAAATTATATTTACCACGTCTACTTTATTATTATTACCTATTACTATACGGCTTCTACGATTCCATCCTATACCACGCTAAATATAAATATAATATACCCTTTTGAATGTTAAAACGTAATCGGATGATTAATCCGAATATTATTTTATATGAATTCCTATCATCCGAATATCAAAATAATCCGAATATCTACAACGCTAGTATCAGCAGTTAGCATCAGCGGAGTCGATTTCCAAGTTATGTGATGCGCAGAGCGTGAGCGTATCTGTGACAAATAGCTACGTGTGGTCAGATCAAAGTAGGAAAGGGAGAGATAGAGAGAGAGAGAGGGAGAGACGGCTTTTAATTTTGAATAACGTGAACGTGAAGAATGGGAAGCTTAATATTTATACATAATGAAACGTCGTTCTAGATTGCTTTTAAACAAATTGAATGACTGTCATTAATTTTTTTATTTATTACTATACATTCGCATGCTAATATTTAGCGCTTTTGTACGCAAACATTTTCCCGGTATTAGGAAAGTAATGGTCCAAGGCTGACAATTGACAAAATAGTTAGATACACAGCTCTATCTATAAAATTTTGTGTAAACTAGAGTTGTCGTGACAATATACTACCTGGTCCTGCACCGAGATGGCGTCCCTGTAGTATCTCTTACAATGTCTGACCTTTTGCAATAACTTCCATTGTTTGGATTTTTATCTACGATTTATTTAAATAGCATAGCAGTACAGATAACGTCATCTGCCCTTGTCCAACATTGTAGATATTGCATCACGGAAACTGAAGGGATGTCGAGGATTATTTTATTATTAATTTCGAATAACTTTATTTTCCTTCAAAACAAACGACTCGAAAATTGGTACACAACCACGTCAGTCTATGTACCTTTAAATTGTAAATTTTTGTTTAAATCACGTTAAAAATTTGAGAGATATTGCGTTTTATAAAATATTTTTTAATTTTTTTAAAGAAAAATTGACCGTTAAAATTTAATGAACGAACACATCCAAGCTATTAGCAAAGTAATGGTAATTCCCAAATTTGGTTCAAATCAATGAAGTGTTTTTTGAGTTATCGGTTGGAAAATGATGCTAACCTTCTTGTCATTACTATAGATGGAGCCCTTAAGTGGGATGCTCATATTTCTCTGTTGAAGAGATATCAACTAAAATTTTTTTGATCAGGAGGTTGAGGAATTCGGTTGACAGAAGTTCACGTATGGCAGCCTATTTCTTCCTATTTCACGGCCACCTATCGTATGGCACTCATTTGTGGGGCAATTCGTCAAATTCTATATAAATCTTCAAGCTCCAAAAAAAGTGGTTAGGTTGATTGCTGGAGTTGGCTGCCGTGAACACTGTAAGCCGTACTTTACTGGTCTGAGAATTATGACTCTTCCCACGAAATACATCTTTAATCAATTATTGAAGAAACACAAGGATAATTTGATTATCAACTAAATTCTGCATACCATAACTATAGTACAAGATCGGCTAGTTAAATACGAGCGCAGAGATTTAGACAAAAAAAATCGGTAAACAATTCTTTGCATATCGCCTTATATAATAAGCTCCCAGTTCACACAAAATCCTTAGATTATGGGAAATTAAAAAATGCTATAAAGCATTACTATCAGTAAAACGCTTACTATTACAGTCCCTGAGTACATGGATGCCTCCATAGTGCTATAGTGTTTGTACCTCGCCGTTTGTGTGAATTTTAGATAACGCTGTATATATGTCTGTGTGTATTTTTGTATTTTTGTTGTTTGTTCTTTTCGTTTTTATGTTTCTTAGTCTGTATGTTTACATGTAGTAATTTGTATTTTGCAACATTCACTTATTGTATAGTTAATTTTAACTAATTTATATGTCTGTGTATTTTGCACTGTACTTTTATTGTATTTTTAAGTGTAAAAAGTGGTCAAATAAATCTGTATATCTATCTATCTATCTGTCTGCAGCTTTGACAGTCGCGCGAAGATAGCCGCCCCCAAAAAAAATCATCCGAGCCGAGCGTTTTTCAAAATCATAACTTCATATAGTCAAAAACCTGCTGGTATAGTTTTGGCTGGGGCACCCTGTATAATATAAACCCATTGAAGTAATATGCTTATATTATTATGTCTTTACGCTTTAATTTTTTAGAAAATTAATTGTTGGGACACCTACAACATAATTTTAGCACATAAAGAACAAAAGAAAATAGTAGATAATAAAATTACTCAATAAATCCAGGTGTAGCATATGTTCCTGCAATCACGTTTGACATAACAGAATCGATCCGTAGAAAAAAAGTACCATGAAGTGTTGAGAATGCAACGTGGGCGTCGATGTATTGAAGGTTCCATTGTGTCAAGGCGAACTGTGCTATTCTATAATTTACACCGAGTGTTTCGGAAATTCGCTTGCAAAATGATTCTTACCCACACACGACTAATTTGAATAGCAAAAGAATGGTTTGTCACTGGTCCATCTTGATACCTATATGATAACCGGAGACATATCAATGGCTTAAAAAACATTTTATTTTTGATTGAAAATTGTTATTATGTTATAGAAATAAATTCAATACAATAGGTTTGTCTTCTTTGTCCATACTGCACCTTAAGAGTTTAAAAATATATATGATGTTGGGTCGTAGGCGTTATAGAAATTAAAATGGAAATATTATCGTGTCAATTTGTTTGTTACGTATACACGATAAATATTTGTTTGATGTACCTCGAGAATGCTATGAAACATTTTTGACTGCAGAGTTTTTGGTGAATTTTTTTTAAGAGAGGTATCGATGGTGAGACATTGCAAAAATTTTTTCAAATGAGCGCGATTTAGAACCCCTAGAACCCATATCCGGGGTCAGTTTCAATTTTTATATGTTTATATATATATATATATATATATATATATATATATATATATATATATATATATATATATATATATATATATATATATATATATATATATATAGGTATCCGTCTGATAACCCAAAAAATAATTAACCGATTTTAATTAAACTCGGCAAGTGCCTTTCTTTTATTAATGGCTTGGATGAGTTCGTTAGGCAGGAAAATCGGACGGGTTTTTCCGGGAAAATTGAGTTTTCTTTAAAAAAAAAATTTTTCTCCGAAAATAACAAAGCTGCTTTAATGAAATTTACTATATATGTTGCCTTGGGAGAGGACTTACTAAGTACCAAAATTCAACTTTCTCAGTTTATAAAAAATTTAGTTATTCAAATTTTAAATTTTCTTTTGAAACAATTTTTTTTCTCCAAAAATTACAAAGTTATTTTAATGAAATTTGGTGGATATTTTGTCCTAGGAAATACCTTACTACCTAGCAAAATTAAACTTTCTAAGATTATGGAAAACTGAGTTAATCAAATTTTTTTATCTCACTGCAGTGTTAAAATCAAGTATTTTCCTCACTATTGTATATACACGTGTGTCGGGAAGTGACCGAATTCATTCCCAGTTGCTTTGATCTACTCATATTCGTTGATGATGTTAGAAACGTGGTATCTACTTCATTCCACTATTAACCGACTAGTTATGAAATCAAATAAGTAAATTAAATAGATTGTCATAAAATATGTAGTGTATTAAGACTAAGGGAAAAAGAAATAAAACATATATAACTGTGCACATTTTGATTATATTTTATATCCTAGCTCACTCGGAGAAATCGCCACTGCTTGAGAGAGGTATTGTCACAGCATAATATATTATTAAAGTTCATTTGTAAATAGGTTTAATTTATATATATATATATATATATATATATATATATATATATATATATATATATATATATATATATATATATATATATATTTTATTTATTTATTTCCCATACATACAATAATACTTACTGACTAATATTAAGAACAGTAGCACGTAAGTTCAGAAGAACTTGTATGTGCTGAAAAACTCCTCCTACATATTCTACAGAGCAGTTGCATGCATCTTTCCAGTTACAGTGCAACAGGACGTATCACGTCCGTATGATCCGGTTCTCCAATCTTATCTCTATTATTTACCATTAAATGATCTCTACAATCAGCCGTGATTAAAGTCTACTCCCCTCTCATCACAATAAAAAGGAGGAAAGAGGAAGATCCGATATTTACAACAAATTACTAAACCACTTGTTTCCCGATTCAATATATACCTACCCAATCACAATTGAAAATAACACTCACTTACCAAGTTAAATACCCACCAAGTCTCTCACGTACGCGCACTCACACTCACACATTCCCACACATCCACACTCTTTCATGTACATTCATTATCCAAATATATACACGCAGTATGAAAACATCACTCCCTCTTTTCCCGTATCACTTGCTCAAATGTTACAAAGTTCTCAATTAAATGATTTAAAAGTTTTTTCCTAAACTTATAATTATCTTTCATTTTTTTAATCTCCAGTGGCACAAGATTAAGTAGCACTGGACCAAGGTACGATACATAACGCTGTGAAATGTTCTTCCTACACGCCGCAGCCGTCATAAAATCACCCATTTTGCCCCTTGTACTGTAACCATGCGTTAACAATTTCTGAAGGCTTATAGTTGTGTGCGTGTATTGTATGAGTGCCATTATGTACAGTCCAGTGATATTGAGTACATTGGTTGCCTGGTTATACAACAAGTTAGTGGGATATTTAATCTCCTTGTTCAATATAGTCTTCATTATAAAGTTCTGTGTGATGCGTAGAGGATTCATGTAAGTGTCATATGCCGATCCCCAACACGATATTCCATACCTCAAAATTGACTGGACCAGGCTATCATACGTCAGAAGCAAAATCCTTTGACTTAAGATGCCTCGTAGAATATAAAAAATATGTACAAATTTCCTGAGCCTTTTGTTCAGGGTTTCAAGATGACAATTCCATTTTAGATGCTGGTCTATGATGATCCCGAGATACTTCACGTTAGTCTCGCACTTGATTATTTCATCTTTCACTCGTATTACGGGAACAATGTGCGGGAGACCCACCCTCGTAGGTGAAAAAGTGATAACCTTCGATTTCTTTGCGCTCAGATTTAGTTTGTTAGAAGCCAAAGACGCAACAAGGTCTTGAAAAATATTAGAACTGCACACAACAGCCTCGCTCCAGGTATTTGCACCATACATCATCACAATATCATCCGCATAAGCTACAAGATCGCAGCGGGTCTCAAATTTCTCAAGGATGTCATTTATGTAAATCAAAAACAGTATGGGCCCCAGTATAGATCCCTGAGGAACCCCACATTTTATTACTTGTGGATTACTTAGAACATTACCTATTTTTACTACCTGCTGTCGGTTGTTCAAGTAGTTCCCAATTAAAGTGAGGCCTACACCCCTTACACCCACCCGGTCCAGTTTTTGCATCAGTATGTCGTGGCTCACCGTATCAAATGTCTTATGAAGGTCTAAAAATATTCCAACGGTTTTTAAATCTTTATCAAAATTTGTCAACACCTTCGAGCAAAGTTTGTGTAGGGCCTGTGCGGTAGAATAGTTTTCCCTGAAGCCAAACTGATTAATAGATATTAAGTTATTTTTATTGAAATACTCAGTAAGTCGTAAATAAAGAGCTTTCTCAAATATAAGTAAGCTTATGGGACGATAGTTGGCGGGGTCAATTCGACTTCCTGTTTTAAATATGGGCGAAACTACAGATATCTTAAACTGCTCGGGCACCAAACCTGTTTCAAAAATTCTGTTTATTATGTGAACGATTGGTTCAACCAAAAAAAGATGACCAACCTGGAAAAGCCTACCACCCAATCCGTCCATGCCAGGTGCAGATCTTGCCTTTAATTTACCAATTATAATAGTAATTTCACTACCAGAAACAGGGCGGAGGAAAAACGAACTGGCGCCTGATCTTGCAGTCTGATAATGCACCGTTTGTGTACCAACATTAGAATCCTCAGCACCCACTGACACAAAATACTTGTTGAAAATATTTGCTATTTGTTTCTTATCTCGTACCACTTCATTGTCGCTTATTCTCACGGCTTCAATTCTTCCCTGGTCTTTACCTCTGCCCAATGCAACGTCTGAAATAACATTCCATATTTTCCTGATATATATATATATATATATATATATATATATATATATATATATATATATATATATATATATATATATATATATATATATATATATATATATATATATGTGTGTGTATCCGTCTCATAACTCAAAAAATAATTAACCGGTTTCGATTAAACTTGGCGTGCCTTTATTTTATTAATGGCTTGGATGAGTTCGTTATTCAGAAAAATCGGACGGGGTTTCCCGGAAAAATTTGGAGTTTTCTTTCGAAAAATTTTTTTTCTCCGAAAGTAACAAAGCTGTTTTAATGAAATGTACTATATATGTTGCCTCAGGAGAGATATTACTACGTACCAAAATTCAACTTTCTAAGTTTAGAGAAAATTGAGTTATTCAAATTTTAAATTTTCTTTCGAAAAAATTTTTTTTCTCTGAAAATTACAAAGTTATTTTAATTAAATTTTGTGGATATCTTGCCTTAGGAAAGAACTTACTACGTATTAAAATTAAACTCTCTAAGTTTATAGAAAATTGAGTTATTTAAATTTGAAACATTTAATAAAAATTCACCACCATAACGCACTTGCTGCGTCCCGAGTTTTTTCTATTACGCAAGGTTTATAGATTAGATAGGTTGTCTGCTAAGTCTGAGAGGGGTGAGACGCGAGAGGAGGGTAATACCTCATGTAGGTTTTAGATGCCAATGGTTTCGGTTGGGTTCTGGTGTTGTAAATAATATTTATTTGAAATTTAGGTAACATTTTTATGAAAATGCACTACCATAACGCTACGTCCATCTGTTTAAATATAATATGTATGAGTTCTTTTGCTTTGAAACTTATTGTTAAAATTATAAACCTACGATTTTGTATGTGTACAAAGAAATACTGTAAACTGGGGCTACTTGGTCACCCGGGGGCTATTTGGTCACATTGTGCAATATTTTGTAATTTATTTCTTGTGGTTTTTTTTCGTTTTTCGGGATTGTAGGTATAGTTTCCTTTGTTACAGGTGTCTACTAGTGAAATAAATGGTAAGAATTTACGAAAGGACCACTGGGTCTAAAACATACAGTGATTATACTGAACCAAATTTGCTGGAAGCCATGGATGCTGTGAATGCTGGCATGGCAAAAAAAAGAGCAGCCAGTGTGTATAATATGTCACGTACTACGCTAGTCAGAAGGCTACCTGGTAATAATCCAGGGAAAGTTGGGCATGCTACAGTCCTCAGTTCGAATGAGGAGACCCTAATCACGGACACACTTGGATTAGTAGCAAATTGGGGCTTTCCACTTTGCAAGGCTGATATCCGGGATGTTGTCAAGAAATACCTTGATAAACAAGGTAAACAGGTTCAAGTTTTCAGACACAACACCCCTGGTCTAGATTTCATACATTCCTTCATAAAAGGGAATGTATGAAATGAATGAAATGGATGGCTTCCAATATAAAGCGTTCTAGGTCATCTGTAGATAGAGAAGATATTTTAAATTTTTACAACAATCTTGCTCTTAAAGATATCAAAGGCACAAACTGATACAACTATGATAAGACAAATATAACGGATGACCCCGGTGCCAAAAACGTTGTGGTGCTCAGAAACACCAAGCGGGTAAAGAGGGTACAGGAGCATTCGCCAGCATCAATTAGCTGAATGCGATTTCCTATCACCTATGTTGGTACACAAGGCCATGAACTTATATGACAACTGGACACAGGGTGGTCCAGCTGGAACGAAATACGCGAACAGTCCTAGTGGATGGTTTGATATGAATCTGTCTGAGAGTTGGTTTTTTAAATTTTATTACCACATATTGAGGCCACTCGGGAGGAAGATGCCAAAGTGGTGGTTGTAGAGGACAATCTGGCAAGCCATTTTTTCTCCCAAAGTAATACAGGAATGCAAAGAGAAAAAGATTTATATGACCCCATTCCCCCCGAATGCAACGCACTTGATGCAACCGCCCGATGTGGCGGTATTCGCCCACATGAAGAAGAAATGGAGAAAAATTGTAGATCTGTGAAGAAAAGAAAGTAGATCTCCCGGCAGCATTCCAAAAGAACAATTTCCAAGTACGCTGGAAAGACTGTGGAACGGAATTGATGACACCGTAAGCGAAAATTTAAGATCAGGATTTAGAGCTACCGCCTTCACCCAGTAAACCTGGATGAAGTTTTAAAACACATACCTGGAGGACATTGGAGAAGCGCGAAGAGTTTTAGATGCAAGCTTGCTGGAGTTACTCAAAGAACATCGTGGAACAGGTGACAAACAAAAGCGCAAACGTGGAAAAAAATTTCACCTGGTTCTGATGCCTCCTCTGCACGTGGCCTGCGACCTGACGTCACAACTCCGGGCCAGAACACTTCTTTCACATCTGCTCTTGACGATGGTCCTTCTATATCTACCGCTTCTTCTTCGGGAACACATATTAGAAAAAGCAAAGAAGATATCTCGAAATGCGGAATTTGTTGCATAAATTGGAAGGACTATAAAGGCAGCATTGACAGGATCCAGTGTACAAAATGTCGCAAGTGGGTTTGTGGGCCTTGTAGTAAGAACAGTGAGGACCAATATTATACCTGTGGGCGTTGCGAAGATTCCGAAGAAAGTGAACCTTTTGACGACAGTAATGCAGACAGAGAGTTCGTACCTTACTAGACTAAGCCACCTTTCTCCACCAAAGTGCCATTTTACTTAAGTGTGACCTCCAAAGAATAATATTTACTTTTTACCATGTTTTTGTTCAGAAATTTGTTTATTTTTATATTATGTGATTAAGAAAAAGTACTGTATTCCTATATATTTGTTTAAAAAGAATAAATATTACGTTTGAAAAA
Source organism: Tillus elongatus (assembly GCA_964006375.1). Taxonomy (NCBI): domain Eukaryota; kingdom Metazoa; phylum Arthropoda; class Insecta; order Coleoptera; family Cleridae; genus Tillus; species Tillus elongatus. The sequence continues at coordinate 177,273,072 of OZ023265.1, forward strand.
TTATATTTTCCTTCCCTGCCTAAAAAAAGTAATCTAGTTCATAATCCTACGGGGTAACTTAAACACTCTGGGTATTTATACGTGTTTTACAAGCACTTTTCTTTAAGTGTCCAAATAGCCCGAACTAAGGAGTTATTTGGTCACCCAAGAAACATTTTTTTTGGCTCCTTGGTAAGATATTGTCAATTTTAAAACCAGCCATGGATAGCCCTAGGTATGGTCGGCACGATGAGATATTTACAAAAGTGTGTAAAAATAAGTGTCCAAGTAGCCACAGTTGAGACAACAATATATATATATATATATATATATATATATATATATATATATATATATATATATATATATATATATATATATAGTACTGCAAAATTGCACAATATAAACTAGTCATACATCAGATTGTAAGTAAATAAAGGGGTATAAATAAATTTCACTACAAAAACAAAAAGGAAAACCTTTACGGTAATTTCAGTTGATGACGTTAAATTCCTGTTATGTTGTTATGCCATATAAATGCTCAGACATAGGCATATTGATAGGTTGTCTTAATATTAATAGAACTGGACCACAGGTCAGCAGTAAGTGCAATACTTACAGTTTACACGTGATGTGTATGGGATTTTTGCAAATTATGTCCATGTCCATATCACTCGACATTTTCTTCACACTAAAACATAAACAGATTCTCTATTATTGTTAGTCATTGTTAGTTAAGTAAGCAATGATAGATTCAAATGTCATTTAATATTAGGAAAGTAATTCTAAGGTAGAGAATTTGAACTTACCGTGCTTTTCAAATATGCACACCTGTCAAAATGTGATAATTTATTCAAGATAGCCTGCTATGAAAACAGGAAATTAAGGGTTCAAGATTAAATTGAAGACGACTTCCGACTTCCGCTTGAGAAGGAGATTGTTTTTTTATAGGACGCGAAAAACAGGCGTCAGTATTCCCTCCAGAAAGAATTTCAATATTATTAAAGTATTTGTGCATTAGCTACAGGCAACTGACCTGCAAGTAACAAAGAAGTTTATTAATTAATGTTCTATGATAAGAAAATGCATCCAGAAATAATGGTGTCCAAACTTACCTAGAAATCATCCAAGGAAATCAGGTACTGAAAATCTATCAATTACCGTTGAATTAAATCAAAAGGTAAGAAAATTCGATAATACAGACAAGATCCCAAGCAACAAATTAAGGCATGTTAACCAGCACTCGAGTCCAAATAACCTAACCAAGTTGTAATTTAGTAATAATTAACCAAAATGTTGCCTTGATTGTCATAATCACTACAAATTTGGAAATGCGGCTCCGAACTAGCTTATTTTTGACTATTAAAATTACTCCAAAGTCAGTAACTTACAAGTAACTAAATTGTGAAAAAATTGGTTCAATTTTACTCATAAAATATACTTGAATATACTATTGTGTTTCAATTCCAGAGTTGGTAATTTTTAGGTCGAAGTGTGCCCTAAATTGGACTGAAAATCGACTACCAAGCCCAGATACCTGAAATACCTACTTTAAGGTTATTTATTACCTAATATTAACCTGCAATATGTCTCTGTGGTATAGTAAATTGGAGGTCTTCTTATGAAGTCCAGCTTACATATATATTACCAATTTCATTGCAATACAGCACAGGAAATATTTTAGGCACTGAGCTAACCTAAAATGGCTTTCTGATCGGCTATAAAGTCATAATTACTGCAGAAATGGTCTTCCAAGTCAAATTGCCTACCTTCAAGTTGAAAATACCCATAAAATCTGACTTGAAATAAAAATTGTCCTCAAAGTTAAAAGTGTACAGCAGTGAAATACATTTGTGAATCTTAAAGGTGTGTCAGTTGATAAACTTCATCAATAAAAGTTTATTCTTGTTAATGTGCATGCACCAGTAACAAATATAGTGTTACAATGCCCCCTTTGAAACCAATAAAAGTTTACAGACATACTACAAATTATTATAGAGTAGTAAAGAATGCTTGTATTCAGTTCGCTTCATATTAATCATTATTATTTCGTTAATGTTCTCTGTGTAAATCCTAAAAAAGTATGACAACTTGATCAGCTACTACTACTAGGTATATGAAAATAAAACTGAATTTAAATTATATGCTGGTATCAAATCAGCACGTTTCCCTCTTCAATATAATACATCCCTTTTCATGCCAAATGGAGTGAAGCATTGGCAACACAGTCAGCTGTCATATTTATGTTTATTTACTTATTTTATTTTGTTTCTATTTTCTATTAATGTCTATATATTATGGAATCAAAGACCAAAAGCGCTGTATAATCATTCCTATATATCTCTCGGCTGTACACGGATATAAGTAATATATATTTTTATAGACGAAAATGTTTCATTCCTAATAAATTCAAACAAAATTCGTTTACCATATAGTTGAAATTCCCATAATAGGTCAAAATGCCTTCAAAGTTTGGTTAGTTCGCCCTGTCATTAGGGATTGCGACTTATAGGTAAAAAAATAGGGCAAAATTAACTTTCAGGTCAATAATGTTAGAAGGGCAGCCATATTAATTTAATTTGGCGGTATCGATCTTGATTGTATTGGAAAATGAAAAATACTTTTTTGTTGAATAAAGTGTAATCAAATTTTAGTTCGAAAAAAACATTAAATAATACTTGTGTACCATGACAACAGGATAGTTTTGTGTTGTTTACATCACCAATCCTCCAAAATCAGAATTTCAAGAATTTTGAATCATTTTTTATTTTCACTAATTTTAACTTTTACACGGGCGCTCGAATTTTATCGCAGCATCATCATCATGTTAATAGAAAAAACATAACCGCAGTGGTTTTTTTCTTTATACAGTGCGAATCTCCTTTATCATTGTTCCAAATATTTAAAGTAAGTTCTTTGATCATTCAAGATGTCATTTTTTAACAAAGATGGACAATATCTTTACTACTCTACTGTTTGTTTATACATACATAACCACAGATCCTACAGAACCGAATAATGCCACATGCGTAGTTCGTTGTTAAGAACGTCACGGCACTCGGCGCCTAGATGTCAGATTCAAGTAAAGCGTAGCACATATTTACCAATATATTACGTCCATTGGCCCAATGTTGAATGAAAATGCCCTAAATATAACTAAAAGGCCTTGGTCGAAACGCCTTGCTGGACCTATTATCGACTTCCATATTACTTTGACTTTATTCCCCACATTGGTAATATACACTTAAATTTTACTTGAAAATGACCTGTGGAGATTTGGTCGCCGACCTATTGGTAGGGCGATTTTACGTCAATTAGACTTTAAATGTTGCTTGGGATAACTGTTAACCACTTGTCTAAAATAATAATATTGGTAGGGAAAAGCGAAATTATTTAACATCCAACTAGTATTCTAACGCTAGTCAAAAAGCGGAATCATAGAGGGCGCGAAGTGTTTTAGTATTTGAAATTATAAAACATTTTTCATCAGTTTGTAAAACAGTTGTCACATCTAAAATTTGTCAAATAATTTTAAGCCATAAAATTGTACTTAAGTTTTAAAAATTTCTAGAAGGATCCGTTTTAAGATATCATATAAAACCAATAAGAATAAATCATTGAATACATTTTCTTTTACGAGTTTAAATATATAAGATATATTTCTTTAAGTCAATATTCAAAAATTAAAATTTTCAACAAAAAAAAAACAAAATAATTAATATTTTAATGTACATATAGCAGGCTATTTTTCCCAAATTTAATAGAACTACTGAGAGAGAGCTTATATAAGGAAAGAGGAGAGCCAGGGGCAACAAACAAATAACAAGGTAAATTTATTTGGTACTGTTTCTAAACTAAAGGCAAGTATCTAGCTAGAACATTTGCTCTATTGACTAACAATTGAATGACGATAATAATTGAGAGTATGCAACCAACACTACACTGCATTAAAAGGGGGTGAAGCTACTTTATAATTCAATATATATGGGCATTGATTAAATAAATATAAGCACAATCATAAAACATATATTGAATAATAAGCACACCGAAAATCACAAATACATATATGTATAATTTGAATAAGCATACATCAAACATTATGTGTAAATTTTACAATTAAAATCTATATTTAAAAAAAATTGTATAAATCTAAAATCAATTTAAATTCGCCATAATAAAATACAAAGCCAATTATTATAAACATTAATAAATATAATTGTCGCCAACGTCTGGGCAGTTACAACATTATTATAAATAATAATTAGACAATATATATATATATATATATATATATATATATATATATATATATATATATATATATATATATATATATATATATATATATATATATATATATATTGATATATATTGATATGGTCTCTATAAGGGGTCACATATATATATATATATATATATATATATATATATATATATATATATATATATATATTGCTATGGTATTCTACTTTACTTTATGGGTAGCATATACCTGCAAAAATTTATTATAGAGCTGAGAACATACGTCCTAATCATCAGGTTGGGTTCCTTATAATTACAGCTAGCTTCTACTAATTAAAATTCACTAATATGTGTTATTTAAATTCATTTATTGATTTTCACTTGATCAAAATTACTATCGCTTTGCACAGATGGCTATATAACAATTTTGCTGATTAAATATCAACCAAAAACAATACTTCCGTTAATTACAATCTGTTATACATTCCATTTAATTTATTACACAAATTTTACGGTGTCTATTTGACACACATTAAACACAAACAGAAATGTTTAAAGCATTCAATACATAAACATAACTTGAGAAATCCTATTAAAACATTTAACTGTGCCGATATGACACTTGTTAAATACAAAGAGATATTTTAAAACATTCTTTACATAAATATAACTTGAAAAATCCTATTAAAAAAAAACATTCTGGTAACATTATAACTAATTACACAATTAATTAAACATGGATACTACATAATCAATATACATCGATAATTCTACAGAACGGTCTCTTTCCGTTTATTTCAAACAAAATTTTTGTTTTTGAAATTTATTAGCACAAAAATATTTGATTGTTGTTGTAAAAATGGTGAAATTCCACCCGCACTGGTCAATTTAAGAAAAGGTAACACTTACTGACATATTTTCCATTGGATTATTTATTGTTCTTCCATTAATACGGACCTTGATTAATTATTATTATCTTTCTCATTTGTCCATGCCATTGATTATTAACGGATTTACTTCGTTAACATATTGATATATTTATTCCATAGTCGTAGCACTCTGGAGGTGTTTTATACCCTCACTTCGATGCACTCTGGAATCTTAGTTATGACGATGATCACCTGGTCTGGTAAAGTGATACAGATGATTTCACTGGATGGAAAAGACAAGACAAGCCCGGACTCTCTCGGACCGTTGCTTTTATTAACTCTCCTACAGGTGAAAAAACGCTATTGTTCGTCACACACCTGTGTTTAAGTTTTCCGTCAAACCTTTAACGTCTTTTTACGTTTTTTTCTGACGCGCACATCACCTTAATATTCTACAAACCTTTGTTTTTTATAAATGACCTCCGCTCTTTCACTATGGTGAGTCTTTAGCTAGCTTGGTCATATCTAATTTTTTTTATACAATAAAATCAACAGAACTACACAATTATATTATCTACAATCTCATTCTCCCTACAAAACTGAAGCATTGTTCTTGGTTTCTTTGTGGATATTTCTAGAATATATAATTTTTTTATTTCTCGAATGTAACTTAACATCGAGGGTTGCTACATGGGTCACTGACATTCATGTCGGGCGTTGACATCTCCTGCCAAAACTCTTTCATTGCTACATTAGGGTGTATACACTTATTTTATATATACTAGTATGCATAAATTTCCCGTTTTCCTATTAAAATTTCGTAATATTTCCTATCATTTGCTATCTATAGCAATTCCCCCTTTCTAAAAGTGAGTCTGGATACTGTTTGCTAGTCAGATCATCTTTATTCATTGACTAAAATATTTTGTTCAAAATCGCCTTTTTTGACATTCCAAAATTTTATTTTATTCTAAATCGACTTTTATGACATTTCAATCATTACAACCCTTTATTTTATTTAAAATTGCCTTTCATGACATTCTAATATTAAAACTCTTAAATTTAATTCATAATCGACTTGTATGACACTTTAATAACTAAAACATATAATTTCATTCAACACCGCTTTTTATGGCTCACCAATTGGTTTTATATATTTCTTTCTTTTGGCAAATCAATTGATTGTTCTATATGATCTAAATTTATGCCATCCCCTGGTTATTTCGACTTATTTAACGTTCCCTCAGATTTCATTTCAATAAATGACAGTTATTGGTATTTTTATTTGTCATATTTTTATGGGGTATCTTTCCTTTCAATCTTATTTCATTATGCTAAATTATTATATCTTTATACTACCATGGAATAGGACTATGTAATACTTCTATTATTTATCAACTTCTAATAATTTATCTTTTCTACATACCATATACGGTCTCCCTACTTCTGACTTTTCACATACCCCCTATACATATTTCACTATTACTTGCATCATATTATATTTTCATTATTCATTCTATATACTTTCAATATTCTTTTCAATATTCTATTCACATATATACTTCAATAATTCGGGACCGACCTCTTTGGGATCGCCCTTATACTATACTTCATTTTAAATGACCGATATCTTTGTATCGTTAATCATTTTACTTCAACTTTTTCATATTTCAATCTTATCGCTACACCATCTATACAAATTCTTTCCTATCAATCCGACCCTTATATATTCTATCTTTTTGCTAATTATAATTATTTCTCGGTACTTAACCGGTTTCTGTCTTTTAGACCTTTTACATATTTTTCTCGTCTACTGATTCCATGTTTCCTATTACTCAATAATAATACTAATAATTTTCTATTTTATTTTAACTTATTTCCCCCTTTCTACCGTTGAATTATGATTATATTAATTGACTTATCCAATAACTGCATCTAATTCGAGCATTGCTCCTTATTTATTATCATTTAAATTTTCTTATGAAATTTCGCTTTTCTGATTCGTATTTCTTTGGGTCATTATTTAAATGCCTACTTGTTTTATTTTCTATACTCAGGGTATAAATTCTTCGGGTTATTTAAATGCCTACTTGTTATATTTTCTGTACTCAGGGTATAAATTCTTCGGGTTATTTAAATGCCTACTTGTTTTATTTTCTATACTCAGGGTATAAATTTAGCTAGTGGTATTTATATTTTAAATTGACCAACTTTTCGTCATATAGTTCTAACTAATCAATTTTATTTATTTTAGGAGAAATTTTTTTTTTGTCTGGTAATTTTATTATTTATTTTGTACATTAAAATTCGTCTATTCGGCATGCGATTATCCTTTTCATTGCTTAGGTCATATCGGATTCGATCAAATTCATGCAGATTAATTTTTATTTATCTTAAATTTTTGCTTTTTACTTTCGAAATTAAAATTGCTATAGTTGCAATGACGTGTCTTATTATTTACATTGCTTAGTTTATTTCCATGCCAAATATGTCTGTTCTGGTCCTTAACCTTCGGCTTATAAGTTTTAAATTTATTATACTTTCCAGAATCTTTGTTTTTATAAAATTTTTGACTATGATTGTATTTGTATTTATTGTGAAAATTATTGTTTTTAACGAAAAGGTTTCTAAATTTATAATTGCGGCTATTGCTATTATTCTCTACATAATTTTTATTACATTGAAGCATAGTTTCTTGTTTCTGATCACTTTCAATTTTGATATAGTAAAAATAATGTGTTGCCGTTATTAATTTTTCTTCGGCAGTATATATGAATTTTTCCGGGCTCATTTCTAGTATATTTTCGTCCGGTAGTAATTCCTCTTCTATGTATTTTTCTGGGCTTGTTTCTGGTATATTTTCTTCGATTTTAATTAGTTGTTCATCAGTTTCCTGCTCGATTAGGGCTTCATTTCCGTCAATTGGCTCCACACGCGTTTCGACCTTTTTAATGTCGTACCTCATCATTTCCGTTTCTTCCTGTATTTCGTCACGGCACGACTGTATTACCGTGTCCAGTTCCGTCTTGATTATTTCATGGGTTTCTTGGCATTTTTCTAGCGTTACTGTTACCTCAGTATCTAGTTGATAAATTTTATTCACTTCTGTTAAAATCTCCGTTTTGTTTTGTTGTATATGTTCATATAATCTCCCAAAATTTTCATCCGTATGTTTAATATATTCTTTTTGTTGTTTTTCCAACTTGCTAATATCTTGTTTAATTTCTTTATGGTTTTCCTCCAATTTGTTGTTGTTTTTTTCCAATTTGTTGTTGTTTTCTTCCATTTTCTTGAACAAAATGGCGAATAACTTCTCCATTTTTGATTCTTGCCCAATTGGTTTATCACTTTCTAACTGTTTTTCCCCGGACATTTTCAAGCTTGATTTATTTAATTTCCTTGTGAATTTAAAATTTAATTGTCCCCCTTTCTAAGCTTTGACCCTTTCAAATACACCACCTATATTTATTTTTCATAAAACCATTGGTTATGTGTGCAACTTACTGTTTCATATATTAAAATATCATACGGTATTAGAATTTTTGCTAATTTTCAATAAATCGGTTGAATTGATTTATTTAAGTTTACTGTATTTAAATGAGTCGTGCTAATTTATTTTAAATTGATTTACTTCTAAATCCCTTGTGTTAAAATACTATTACGTTTTTATGAAAATTTGCTTTATTCTAACGTAACTAAAATTTTATTAAAATTTAACAGAAACCCTGTATTTGTGCCAATCATGTGCTATATTGCGAACAAATGTTTATTTTATTAGAATTTTCTATGAAAATAACTTTATTTTTACACACAAAAAAAAATTTTTTTTAATCATTTTTTTTTAAATCCTGTTCTTTTTAGGTCAAATTTTTCTAAAAGTCCCACGACTTGGGCGCCATTTTGCTAATTTCTTGGCGGACCAAGTTGATTTTAAGTTATGATGGTTTGAAACTAATTTTTTTTTTCTCTATGAAAATAAATTAACTTAGACCAAAAAAAAATTTTGATAATTATATGATTATGTATTTTTTTTTAAAGCCCTTTAGTTGCGGCGCCATTTTGCTATGGTATTCTACTTTACTTTATGGGTAGCATATACCTGCAAAAATTTATTATAGAGCTGAGAACATACGTCCTAATCATCAGGTTGGGTTCCTTATAATTACAGCTAGCTTCTACTAATTAAAATTCACTAATATGTGTTATTTAAATTCATTTATTGATTTTCACTTGATCAAAATTACTATCGCTTTGCACAGATGGCTATATGACAATTTTGCTGATTAAATATCAACCAAAAACAATACTTCCGTTAATTACAATCTGTTATACATTCCATTTAATTAATTACACAAATTTTACGGTGTCTATTTGGCACACATTAAACACAAACAGAAATGTTTAAAGCATTCAATACATAAACATAACTTGAGAAATCCTATTAAAACATTTAACTGTGCCGATATGACACTTGTTAAATACAAAGAGATATTTTAAAACATTCTTTACATAAATATAACTTGAAAAATCCTATTAAAAAAAAAACATTCTGGTAACATTATAACTAATTACACAATTAATTAAACATGGATACTACATAATCAATATACATCGATAATTCTACAGAACGGTCTCTTTCCGTTTATTTCAAACAAAATTTTTGTTTTTGAAATTTATTAGCACAAAAATATTTGATTGTTGTTGTAAAAATGGTGAAATTCCACCCGCACTGGTCAATTTAAGAAAAGGTAACACTTACTGACATATTTTCCATTGGATTATTTATTGTTCTTCCATTAATACGGACCTTGATTAATTATTATTATCTTTCTCATTTGTCCATGCCATTGATTATTAACGGATTTACTTCGTTAACATATTGATATATTTATTCCATAGTCGTAGCACTCTGGAGGTGTTTTATACCCTCACTTCGATGCACTCTGGAATCTTAGTTATGACGATGATCACCTGGTCTGGTAAAGTGATACAGATGATTTCACTGGATGGAAAAGACAAGACAAGCCCGGACTCTCTCGGACCGTTGCTTTTATTAACTCTCCTACAGGTGAAAAAACGCTATTGTTCGTCACACACCTGTGTTTAAGTTTTCCGTCAAACCTTTAACGTCTTTTTACGTTTTTTTCTGACGCGCACATCACCTTAATATTCTACAAACCTTTGTTTTTTATAAATGACCTCCGCTCTTTCACTATGGTGAGTCTTTAGCTAGCTTGGTCATATCTAATTTTTTTTATACAATAAAATCAACAGAACTACACAATTATATTATCTACAATCTCATTCTCCCTACAAAACTGAAGCATTGTTCTTGGTTTCTTTGTGGATATTTCTAGAATATATAATTTTTTTATTACTTTGAATGTAACTTAACATCGAGGGTTGCTACATGGGTCACTGACATTCATGTCGGGCGTTGACATCTCCTGCCAAAACTCTTTCATTGCTACATTAGGGTGTATACACTTATTTTATATATACTAGTATGCATAAATTTCCCGTTTTCCTATTAAAATTTCGTAATATTTCCTATCATTTGCTATCTATAGCAATATATATATATATATATATATATATATATATATATATATATATATATATATATATATATATATATATATATATATATATATATATATACATACAAGCCAACAACACACTCTTTAAAACACCCCATACAAAACCAAACAAACAACAAAAAACCTACTCTTGGATGTATAATGTCTAGGCGGTGAAAGATTAAAGTCCATGAACTGTTAGTCTGTCTCTGAAATTTTACAGGCATATCATAAGATCTGGTATCAAAAAAATTTAAAATCCAAATCAGGATTGATTCCCTAATATGTTATATGCATAGATTAAGGAAGGTAAGATGGGAATATAATAGTTGTAAATTAGTTTATAGTAGTGAAAGGTCTACACGAAGTGAAAATTATATCCAGAACAGAATAGACTGCAGAAAAATGATTTAACTTAGTGCAGACAAATAAGATACAAAGACTATAAAGCTAGATTAAAAAGACCCTAAAACTTTTTTTTTAATTTAATGTAAATATTGGACAATAAGAAATGTGTAAGTAGTTTTTAGGTAGGTTAAAATGTTCATGTTTAGTAGAATTAGGAAATTTATGGTATTAATATTTATTAGGATTAGGCTTGTCAAACTGTATAACCTAGGATTTAGAACAGATGTTTTTGTTTAACATAAGACGTCAAATTGACACTATAAATAATTTATATAGGTTAAGAAATGCTGTCAAATGATTAAATTTACTGGCAGATGTCAAACGGAGAATACAAACAATTTAGATAGGTTAAGGAAGTAAAGTCAATGCAACAATATTAAAAATGAGGTAACCGCAGAGATAATGAAGAGGATTGTTGTAAAAATCTGAAGAGGAATTTTGAAGTTGGCCAACAGGATTTTTCGACTGGTTACGGTCGTCATGTAAAAAAGTAACCAGAGGAGAAACAATTATTGAGTTTTGGGAGAAAGAATAAATTTAAGAGAGAAGAGCAAAACCTTATAAGTTTGGAACAAAGTGTTAAAAAAGCAGAGTTTAATCTAACAACATACTGTGAGTAAGTAGAATATAAGCGCTTACTGTCTTTGTGTGGCTAATTTCACAGCTACCGGAAATATTGTAAAAAAGGCATTAAAACTATTATAAAGTTCACTTGAAAGGGGTTCCAACTGATTGAACCAACAATATTTGTCTACATCAATCAGAACAAGGCACTTGTGGGGCACTCTTTCGACCGTAAGACCAGTAGGCATAATTTGCCAAGAAGAAACTTCCATTGACTACACTTAAGGATTTAACTTTGCTGAGCGGTTACCATTTCTTGTTGTTTTTATTAGTCTATAATTGTAGAATAAGAGACTTATATTATACCTAAGCAATTTAGAAACTTTAGTAAACAAAAAAAAAACAAACTAGCCAGTCATTTCTTTCCAGGGGTTGAAATTTGTTAAAAACAAGAAAAAAAGCTTTAAAAAAGAATAATATAGAATTAGGTGTTTGTCATCTATATTAACATTAATAAATAGTCGAGTTTTGTGCAAATATAAAATCTTTGCTTTATTTTGGTTTATGCATATATAAGTATTAGGGAAAATCATCTATTTGAAGTCATACAAATTTTAAAGGACTTGAACCCACTAGTCCCTGTTTTGAGAGTCAAATTAATTCTTGTGATCAATTGTATGCGCAATACAGCAGTATAAAGGCATTCAATACACCAAGGTGTAATACACACACAAACCTTTGGTGAACACACATTAACAACACATTACTCACTAAACTTTACAGGCAAAAAACAACTTAAAAGCTAAAATACTTAAAATCCAACTAAAAAAACGAAACCTTTCTATTTCAACTAACACCCAATCGTAGGGCAATTATATATAACATTAAAATTATTCATGGTGATAAAAACCCAAGCATAAACAATAATATAACAATATATATATATATATATATATATATATATATATATATATATATATATATATATATATATATATATATATATATATATATATATATATATATATATATATATATAAACATAAAGAAAATTCACTAAAAAGACGTATTGCTATTAAAAACATTAGGTTCCTGGTTCCTAGCTAACAAACGTTAAGTTAATAGCAAATCGAGCTATTGAAATTTGAAACATATCATGGAAATTCGCTACCATAACCTACTTGCTGCGTCCAGACTTTTTTTAAACAGGCAATAATGCAGATAGTAGCGTTTATAATAAGTTTTCTACTGTTATAATTATTTCCTAATAAAGTAAATCATATAGCACGTTAATGGAAAAACTTTGCTGCGTTACAAGAACTCCCAAATTTAAGATGTCTCTTATAACAGTCAAATTTTGCCTTGGCAACAAAAGTTTAAATGGCTGTTTCCCGTTCATACCAGAATTTCGCACTAAGCCCGAGATTAAAAGAATATATTGGAGATCATTGATAGAGGCAGCACATCCCTTTACAGCGGGCTTTAGAACCGTTTCGCTCGCACGTGCGTTCGCAGAACGTGAATTCAAACGGGTGAAATACGCGACTTACCCCAGGGGACATACTATCACACAGCACGACTGGAATGGAAAACACTTTAATCTCTGTTTTATAGGTACAACGATAATTATTTGCAATCATCATTTTATACCGTACATTATACACACTGGTACTACCGCTATATTCTTGTATGAAGGGCTTTACGACTCTATCATTCATCCTTATATCTCATACACGAGCGTAAGTGAGTCTAATACACTACTTATAAGATATGTAATAATACTTACTAACTGTCCAGTGACATTTTATGGCCACTCGGATTTAATATTCGTTTCTAAATCCTCGGTCTAGCATAAGATGGCTTATTGTGCGCAAAGAAGCTTAAATTACAAGACAATTCAATTACGTAACATAAGTCTCTTGACTATGTTTCGTATTTGTATTGTTTTTGTAAATATTGCTTAACACGGGCTTATTTTATGCATTAAAAATAAATAAATACAGTTAACATAGTCTTGTGAAATAAACGAGAATATAACAAATCGGGCCTGCTCAATCGAATGGTGATTTCCAAATTGCTCTAGAGATGATAGTTTTTGAAAAAATAAATAAAAAAAGGATGCCAAAGTTACCCCGTTAGCTGGGGCTACTTTGACATACCTGTTACTGTACTTTAAGATATTTAAGAAAATTATGTGATTTTAAGTATTTTGTGTGTTCTATTATTAAATTGAATTGCAACATCAAATTTAGACACCCTTTTAAGTATAATTTGGAGAACCAAATTCATTACAATACAGTTTTATGACCCGACGATCGTTTCGCTAACAATCACTTAGTTAACTCATGTCCTTGATGACGCTAATTTTGTTAGCGGAACGATCATCGGTCCAGAAAACTGTATTGTGATGAATTGGGTTCTCCAAATTGTACTTATCAGTGTTTATCACAGGTTCCAATCTTCACTCATGATACACCCTTTACTATGAAAATCTAATATTTTATTAAATGGTCTTCCAGTGAAATAATTGATATATTAAACTGGAAAAGTTTAATGAAAATTCGCTACCATAACTCAATTGCTGCGTTTAGTCTTTTTTTTTGTTGTAAATTTTATTTTCATCACTGCATTTAATATTAACCATATTGGTGAATTTTCTTTTAAAAATTCACTAATTAGGAGATCTCGACTTTTGAATTTTGAAAAGGTTTCTTTAAACGAGTGCTAATTAGGCCCCCTAGAACACATATTCGGGGTCAGTTTGAGTTTCCATATCTTTATATATACATGTATATATATATATATATATATATATATATATATATATATATATATATATATATATATATATATCTTGACGCAGCAACTGCGATATGGAAGTGTATTTTCATAAAAATGTTTCTAATAGCAAATATGTCTCTCTAATGTAAGCAGGCATCAATCTGGTTACCGATGTAGCCTTTATAGTAGAAACAATGTACCATATTTTATCAAAATTACTTATTGTTTGAAAATGTACAAGATTTCCCGAAAATAAACTTAAAATGTTGGTTTCCTAGCCAACAAACCTTAGGTTAATAGCAAATTGAGTTATTGAAATTTGAAGAGTTTAATGAAAATTAGCTACCAAAACACACTCACTGCGCCTAGATTTTTTACTTACAAACATGCATTATGTTTCGATAAAAAATGCAAAATATAAGGGTGTTCGAAAAAAACAATTGTAGGGATCACCAACGACTTATGGACCATCCTGCGATTGTCAAAATATGATGCAGCTTGAGACACCATAAAATTAACGTATACAATTGTTTCTCGTAGCTTGTATAATAACAATTATATTGAGCTTTACCTTAGAAATGAGTCACCGGTATATATCTAAAGAGATAAAAACTGAAACCAAACCCGGATATGGATTCTAGGGGGCCTACTTTGCGCTCATTTGAAAACCAGCTAAAAATTACAGACCGTTAAACCATAGACTTAACTAAACCTACAGCCAAAGCATCAACTTAACTAATCCTACAGCCAAAGCTTCAGAGAAAGCGCCTATTTGAAATGAATTTTCTGTAAACATTTTAGTAAAATGAAGGAAAATGGCGGTTGAAGCTGAAACTTAAGAGTTTGCAGAACACTCTTCTTGAGACATTTTCTTTACTAAATCCGTATTTGTTTCAGGTTCTTTGCCTAAATCTTGCGAATTTTGATGTTTAAAATCGAGACTTTGACGTTTTGAGGAAAACTCCAAATTTTTTTCTATAACAGCCCATAACTTTTATGTATTTAAACGTACAGACGTAAGTTGTGGTACCTGGTTCACTCTTTATAATACAGGCACGCGTATCAAATTTAATTGCCCTTACTTTGTTATTCGGAGATATAAATTTTTCGGAAAGAAAACACAAAATTTTCCAGGAAAACCTACGCCAATTTGCCTGGCTAACAAACTCATCCAAGCTACTTGCAAAATGAAGGTAATCGCCAAATTTGATCAAAATCGGACCCTTATTTTTTGAGTTATCGGTGTGATACCTACATACATATATATATATATATATATATATATATATATATATATATATATATATATATATATATACATATATATATATATATATATATATATATATATATATATATATATATATATATATATATATATATATATATATATATATATACAAGCTGGCCCATTGAAAACGAGCTGGCAGCCATAACTGCCAGGAAAATATTTTGTAGAAAAATGTGATACACGTCAAGGGACAACTTTTGAAGCACTAAGTATAGCGCAAACTTTAGCATCCTAAGCGGAGGTGTCACCCCTCTTTTTTTTTCAAATGGCGAATAGGGGTGATATGACAGCTTATTAAAAGAGCTTTTGATTCCCTATACATTGGTCTTATATTTTAAAATTCGGTCTATTCGTGTAGAAGTTATTGAGCTTTGAAATATCACTAATGAGTTTCCCGAGAAATAAAAAACTAAATCAATTCACTTAAAAACTTAGCATAGTATTGAAGTAAATGTTAAAAAAAATTCTGGACGCAGCAAGTGCATTATGGTAGTGAATTTTCATAAAAATGTGTTTAATAGCAAATATGTTTTTTAAGAAAGCAGGCATAAAATTTGGTTACCAGTATAACCTGTATAGTAAAAACAATGTACCATGTTTCATCAAAATAACTTTATTGTTTGAAAACGTACAAAAATTTCCGAAAGTAAACTTAAGGTGTTCCCGAAAAAGACCGTTTCTTGGTTAACCTTATAGGTTAATATCAAATTTAGCTTTTCAAATATGAAGCATTTAATCAAAATTTGCTGCCATAACGCACTTGCTACATCCTGAATTTCTTTTCCTACAAACATGCATTATATTTCGATTAAAAAAAAAAGAAAAATTGTATCACCAACGACTTATGGGCCACCCTGTGATTGTAGTAATATTTTTTTAAGATGTAGCTCACCACACCCTATAGTTAATGTATACAATTTTTCTCATATCTTGTATATTAGCTTAATTTTCATATCTTGTATATTAGCTTAATTGATTTTTTAGGAAAATTCGACAAAAATTATATACCATTAAACGATAAACTCTATAGCTTAGGCTACTGCCAAGTATCAGAGAAAGGGTCTATTTGAAATGAATTTTCTGGAAACATTTTAGTAAAATCAATGACAATGATGATTGAAACTAAGACTTCAGGGTTTGTAAAACATTCTTCTTGAGACATTTGCTTTCCATAGCCCCTATTAGATTCAAGTTCTTTGCCTAAATGTTGCCAATTTTGACGTCTTAAATCGCTACTTTGACGTTTTGAGGAAAACCCCAATTTATTTTTCTTTAAATGCCTCTAACTTTTTTGTCTTTTGACCTACAGAGCTAAATTTTGGTAGGTGATTTACCGCTAGCGTTATAAACCCGTATTTGTTTCACGTTCTTTGCCTAAATATTGCCAATTTTGACGTTTAAAATTGCGAGTTTGACGTTTTGAGGAAAACTCCAAATTTTTTTCTTTAACTGCCTGTAACTTTGTTTATCTTTAAACTTAGAAACGTAAGTTTTGGTACATGGTTCGCTATTTATAATGCAAACACGCGTACCAAATTTGGTTGCCCTTACTTTGTTATTTCCGGTGATATAATTTTTTTTCGAAAGAAAAGACAAATTTTTCTGGGAAAACCTCGGCCGATTTTCCTGGATAACGAACTTATCCAAGCTATTTGCAAAGGGAAGGTATTTACGAAATTTGGTCAAAAGCGGCCCATTATTTTTTGAGTTATCGGTGTGATACACACACACACACACACACACACACACACACACACACACACTATATATATATATATATATATATATATATATATATATATATATATATATATATATATATATATATATATATATATATATATATATATAAACATATAAAAATCGAAACTTACCCCGGATGTGTGTTCTAGGGGGCCTAATTAGCGCTCATTTGAAGAAATTTTTTCAAAATTCGAAAGTCGAGTCTCCTCATTAGTGAATTTTTTTTAAGAAAATTCACTAATAATTAGGACCAATACTATTGAAACAACAAACCAACATACCAACGAATTAAATTTTAATCCAGTAAATGTTCAAATTGAGCACCACCCTACAATTGTATAAATTTGGTTCAAATTTTTGTCTAACATTTGTAAGCATTTCAGGAGATTTCAGTACCACTAAATTAATATTATTGTTATTATTACATCTCTATTTTATAATTTATGTTCATATTATGCTACTGTTAGTATACTATAAGTGCACAGTGGAAGAATCAGTCTAATTGGGCCTCCCCTGTATAACGTAACTAATAACATCAGCTTGTAGGAGGATATATTGTCTGTTGCTATTCTTTACAATTATTTTTATTGACCATATAATATCGATCACATATATATTTTTAAGTGTATAAATATCTGGAGCTCTTGCAAAGACAATGGTTTCGCTTGGCTCATCGGTACAAATGTCATGAAGTCCGTGTACATTACCGTTGTCAGGCAATTGGCGTTTGTGACCTTCGGATGCAGTTTGGCGGATATGTGCGTGATCTAATTAATATGCAAGGTGTACCAACATTGTGTCCTGAAACTCCCCGCAATGTCACCAAATACGTGATGGACACTCCTTACATACTTTGATCAAACTGTTGAGAATGTAGCGTCTCTCCGTTCCAATGTGTCAATATTTGACACCTTCGGAGATCATTATGGTGAACTGTCGGAGAAATTATTTAAATAAGTTCATGCATTGAAGGCACGTACAGTAGAATTGTCTACATTCGGCACAAACATGGAAACATGACACAGAGGTCCCGATTAAATGAGCTGCCAAAAATTTGGTGAAGATATTTTTGTACAGTGCGTCATGTGCGAAAAATTTATTTTCGCGTATTTTAACAACAGTTTCATATTAGTGAATGTCCTTCAAGTTTCGAGTTTGTAAATCAGCTATTACGTACTTTTTCCCCATATAGAAACATATTGTTGAATACTCTATATTTTTGAAAGTGTTAGAGTTAAGGCTAGATGTATTCTCAACATAATTAGAGCCGCAGACCGGTTTCGCTCTAATTAGAGCTCCTCAGTACGGTATAATAATTACAGTGAGAAGATACCTATAAAGTAATAGGGCTATGGTAGCCAGCCTCCTAGAACAATGTGAGATGTACGACTGGGTCGCCTTATCGGTGCGAAACCAGGTAGTATGTTGTCACGACGGCTCCAAAGAACACAAAATGTTATAAATAAAGACTGTGTACAACCAACTAACCATTTTGTGAATTGTCAGCACTGGCCCATTTCTTCTCTAATATAGGGACAATGTATGTAAGGCTAGATGTAGTCTCACCATAATTGGAACCGCAGACCAGTTTCGCTCTCATTAGAGCTCGTTAGTGCAATATACTACATCCGCAAAGAGATGGCGACGCTGCCGTACATATCACAATGTTCTAGTAGGCTGGCTATCATAGCCGTATCACTTTATAGGTGTGTTCTCACTGTAACAAATATATCGCAGTGACGAGCTCTAATTAGAGCGAAACCGGTCTGCGCTTCTAATTATGGTGAGAATATATCTAGCTTCACATACATTGTCCCTATATTAGGGAAGAAATGGGCCAAGGTTGAATATTTCCAAACTTGTTAGTTGGTTGTACACAGTCTCTATTTTATAACATTTTGTGTTGTTTGGAGCTGTCGTGACAACATACTACCTGGTTCCGCACCGAGATGGCCACCCTGTAGTACATCTCACAATGTTCTAAGTATTACAGTTACTGGAATGACACTAGGTGTCTGAGCGATAACTCAAAAAATACTCAAGTAATTTGAAGGAAACTTAGTACATATCTGCATTTTGTTAATATCTTGGACAAGTTCATGATCAGCTATATCGGGTACTTTTTCCCGCAAAAATGTAGAAAAATGTTTGAATACGCTATATTTTCGAAAGTTTTAGAGTAGTAGAATGACACTTTGCGTGTAGCGTAAGATGTGGAGTTTTCTCCAGATTAAAAATAAAATCTGAATAACATAAGTGGTTAAAGTGCAATGCCTGACAAGGTCAGAGTAGTCAACTGCCATGGGTAGATTGTTACATACTACAGACATAAATCATAATTCAACAATAATCAAACAATACAAGTAATGCCCGTAAAAGATATTAACCGAACTAGCGATCGAAAAATCTTTTGTCAACAATTACGGTGTTAGAATGACAGGTATCCAAATGCAATAGCGTTATGTACTTCATACATAAGTAAGTGCCATGTTATAAGAATATGATAATATACGAAATAAATCGGCTTGCGTCTCTATAAGAATGATTTTAAAGCAGTTTTTTTTCACCTTTAAACTAAAAAAGAAGACGTCATCTAAGCTCGAAACAGTGGCATGTGTGTCAGCGACTGAGGCATTATCAAGTTGCAATTTAATTAATTCTATAATTATCATTAACATTTACTTTGATATAATATAGAACTTCCTGGGGCAGCTAGTTGCCGTTTTTGTATTAGATAGCCTACGTGATTTATTAGCAGAATGCTCTCGATTCAGAGTTACTATATGATGTCATCATACATTTAATATTCTTTAATATATGTATTATGTTTGCAAATTAATTAAATCTAGATAAATAATAAAGTCTGGACGCAGCAAGTGCGTTCTGGTAGTGATTTAAAAAATGTTTTTAATAGCAAATATGTGTTTTTAAAATAAATCAGGCATCAAATTTGGTTACCAGTAAAACCTATATAGTGTAAAAAATGTGCCATGTCTAATAAAAATAACTTTATTGTTTGAAAATGTACAAAAATTTCCGAAAGGAAACTTATGATGTTCCCGAAAAAACTGGTTTCTTGGCAAACAAACATTATAGGTTAATAGCAAATTCAGCTATTCAAATTTGAAATATTTAATGAAAATTCGCTACCATACTGGACTTGCTGCGTCCTGAATTTCTTTTCTTACAAACATGTATTATATTTCGACGGAAAATAACATAAGGTGTGTAAGATTAAAAAAAAAGGAAATTTGTATCACCAGCGACTTATGGGCCAGCCTGTGATTGTAGAAATATTTTTTTAAGATGTAGCTCAAGACCCCCTATAATTAATGTATACATTTTTTTTCGTATCTTGTTTAATAACCGATATATTAAGCTTTATTGATTTTCTATGAAAATTCACAAGAATTATATACCATTAAACGATAAACTCTATAGCTAAAACTACTGCCAAATCATCAGAGAAAGGTTCTGTTTGAAATGAATTTTCTGGAAACATTTTAGTAAAATGAAGGACAGTGACGTTTGAAGCTAAGATTTTAGGGTCTGTACAACATTCTTGCGACATTTTCTTTACAAAACCGTATTAGTTCAAGGTTGTTTGGATAAATCTTGACAATTTTTACGCTTAATTCGCGACTTTGACGTTTTGAGGAAAACCCAATTATTTTTCTTTAAATGCGTATAACTTTTTGGTTTTTAACTTACAAAGTTAAATTTTGATACGCAATTTGCTTATACTGATATAAACTCGCGTATCAAATTTGGTTGTCCTCCCTTTGTTATTCCGGAGATATAAAAATTTTCCGAAAGAAAACACAAAAGAGCGGCCCGGTTTTCCCGGTCTTATCCAAGGCACTTGCAAATGGAATGTACTCACCAAATTTGACCAAAATGGGTCCATTATTTTTTAAGTTATCGGTGTGATACCTATATATATATATATATATATATATATATATATATATATATATATATATATATATATATATATATATATATATATATATATATATATATGTATAGAGGGTGCTAGTTTGCGCTCATTCAAAGACATCAAAAATCGCGATCTGCTCATTAGGGAGTTTTTTCTTTAAGAAAATTAAATAAAAATGAAACGCCGCATGTATGTTACATCATCACTGGAGAACGGCTCGACCCATTTGGACCGTCTTTTTCTTGTTGTGTTAGTAATTGCCAGGACAAGGTGGGCATGAAATGAAATTGTGGGAAAATCTACTGGAAAAGTCAAAAAATTTGGAAAACCCTTTTATGGAATTTTTGTGTGGAAATATGTTTTCGTTTCTGTATTCGTAATTATCAAGACAACGTTTGTATGAAATAAAATTTTGGGAAAATCCACCGAAAAAGTCTGAAAATTTGGAAAATCCTTTTATGGTATTTTTGTATGGGAATATATTTTCGTTTCTGTGTTAAGAGTAAAATGGGAAAATGGGAGTGGAAAACTGGGAAACTTGGTAAAACTCAGAAAGTCATGTTCCCACGTGAACTCAGAAAATTCGTATGATTTTCATTCTGTTCGAAAAGCATCCGAAATTCGTAACATTCGTGAAACTCTCGATATCAACACATGGCATCACTGTGTAACGTTCAGTTTGACAATTCTGCTGTGTACTTCATCATTCGAAATTGACGGAAACGCAAGTTAAAAGAAATAATTTTTGATAACACAAAATTAAAAAATTCTACAGCTGACAAAATGTGTTGTCCATATTCTTATCATTTCGTATCAGAGACAAAACAGAATAGCATAGAAAATTTCATTGCAATAGATCGACTCTTACTGGGTCTTCGGATTTCTTGGAAAGTCAGTATATATCTTGGAATTAAGCTACGAATTTTATTTTGTAAATAATGTGTCTTTTGAAAAATATTTTACCCTTGAAGATGATTTAAAAGTTGAAAACTTGAACCTGTTTACAAATTAAAGTAAAATTGACAATGAAGAAGAAGACCGACGCAAAGAAGAAGGAGAAACCTGTTGAACATTTTATTGAGAAATGACTAACTGACAGTATTAATATATTTATTTAAAAAAAACTGTGTGGACGTAGTTACCAGGTCTCCATTATCAGACATTTTATCTGTCTACATCGATAATTTGAGTGACAATTCAATTGTACAGAACGCGGTTCTGACACTTATAATGACGGTTATTGATATTTTTTGGAATACGCATTGTGTCGTTCTTCTTCTTTCCACTCAGACAAGTGCGAATAACAAACAATACAATTCCTCTACACAATCTATGAAGGTGATTAATTTAAAAGGATGTGACGCTAATTCATGCACCATATGCTCTTCAGATCTGGTATCATCGGTAAATTTACGGTAGAAATGAGATGTAATCAATTAATTTTATTCGATGACACTTTAAACCATGTCGGACTATTGGTAGTCTAAAAAATTCGTCATTTAAGACATCAACTTCTGTTCATCAGAACTCGAATAAAACCTTTGCTCTCTCTCCCTCTCTCTCTCTCCCTCTCTCCTTCTCTCCCTCTCTCGTGTCCTTCTTTGGCTTTAAATAGGAGCGGAAACTTTTTTAAATAGCCATACCTAATTAAATTTGTATCATCTTAAGTATCTAAAAAGTCTGGACGCAGCAAGTGCGTTATGGTAGTGAATTTTTATAAATTATCCGTTGCCAGGCATACTAGATCTCATATAAGCCAGGTTTGCCAATGGCAATGAAACGCGGTGATATTAAAAATAAATGTTTCAAATTTAAATAGCTCAATTTTCTGTAAACCTATAAAGCTGAATTTTGGTACATATTTAAGTCTTTCGCAAAGCAATATGCGCACCAAATTTCATCGAAATAGCTTTGTAATTTTCGGAGAAAAATTTTTTTTCGAAAGTAAACCCAAAATTTTCCAGTAAAACCTTGTCCGATTTTCCTGGATAACGAACTCGTCCGAGCTATTAATAAAAGAAAGGCAGGCCGAGTTTCATCAAAATCGGTTGATTATTTTTTGAGTTATCGATTGGATACATATATATATATATATATATATATATATATATATATATATATATATATATATATATATATATATATATATATATATATATATATATATATAAACATATGAAACTCGAAACTGACCCCGGATATGGGTTCTAGGGGCCCAAATTCGCGCTCATTTGAAAAAATTTTGCAAAATCTCACCATCGATACCTGTTAGTGATTTTTTTTAAAATAAAAATTCACTAAAAATGGACGGTTATTATAGTTTCTATTAAAAAAAAATCACCAACAAGAAAACAGAATGTCTGAACGTAGCAAGTGCGCTATCGTAGTGAATTTTCATAAGAAGTGAACACTTTTAGTACGGAATATTACTAAAACTATTATTTTAAATTTAAGCTTTGAAGATAGGTTTTAAAGGTCGTAATACACGCTCGTTTGAAAAAATTTTCGAAAGTATTACCATCGATATTTCTCTATTATCATAAAAATATTTTAATCTTGTGTTTTAGCTTCTTCTGAAACAAATTCCCAAAACTCAATTTTCGATAAAACCAGAAAATTTATATTTGGTATATCCAGGATCTTGTCACCACATGTCCCACATAAGTTAGCGTCTATTAGATATTTGATAGATAGGCTGTTTAGAATTCCACTGTCGGGGACAAACTTTAATAACGACCTCAATGTTATTAAACAACTAGCCGTAAACAATGATTACTCTGTCAGTTTAGTAAACAGACTAATAAAAAATTTCGGGACGCAGTAAGTGCGTTATAATAGTGAATTTTCATAAGGATTGTACACTATTAGTAAGATATATTATTAAAACTAATCCTTTAAATTTAAATGGACCTTGGAGAACGGTTTTAGAGCCCCAGTTAGCGGTTATTTGAATAAATTTATATTTTATATGGATACCTTACTAATAGTGTACAATTTTTATGAAAATTTACTACTATAACGCACTTGCTGCGTTTCAAAATTTTTATTTATAGTATACATTCGCATGCTAAAATTTAGCGCTTTTCGGCGCAATCATTGTCCATGACTAGGAAAGAAATGGTCCAAGGCTGACAATTTAGACAATTGTTAGTTGATTGTTCCTGCGCCGAGATGGCATCCCTGTCGTAAATCTCACAATGCTCTCCAAGCTGACATCTTGCAACAACTTACCTTGTGTAGATTTTTATCTACGATCTATTTAAATAGCATAGCAGTACAGACAACCTCATCTGTATTTGTCAAACATTGTAGATATTGCATTACAGAATTTGAAGTGATGTCGATGATTATTTTATTATTAATTTAGAATAACTTTATTTTCCTTCCATCAAACGACTTGAAAATTGACACACAGCCACGCGTGCCTATGTTCTTTTAAGTTGTAGATTTTAGTTTCAATAACTTAGACAATTTGAGAGATATTGAATTTTAAAAAATATGTTTTAATTTTTTATTAAGAGAAATTGGCCGTTAAGATTTGATATATATATATATATATATATATATATATATATATATATATATATATATATATATATATATATATATATATATATATAAATATAAACATTTTAACTTTTTAACTGACCATGGAAAAGGGTTCCAGAGGCCCTAATTCGTGCTCATTTGAAGAAATTTTCCGAAAGTCTCACCATCGATACCTCACTATAACTGAATTTTCTTAATGAAAATTCACTAAAAGAAGGATCCGTCAGCTCTTCAGAGAAGCAAGCTCCAACCTTTCGTCCGCTCAGACTGAGAGACCTTCATAATTTCCCCCACATGCTGTGGCCCCATCACTGCTGCAATCTCTGGTGTGACGAGAGAAAACATCACATTCGTATACAAATCTAAAGATACCTTTAGGAAAATGTTAGTTCACAAGAAAGATTACATTCCCCACCTGAAGAAGTCTGTATGAAGTATGGTGTCCACCTGCGGTGATCCTCAATGCAGCATCGTCTATATATGAAGAGCTCTGGTCACCAGAGTCTCTGAACATCAAGCAGAAACAATACTGACAACATCACTTCAGCCTTCAGCTGCAACGTGAGGGAGAGCGGCCACACCCTTGACCAGGAGAACAACGCCAGAATCCTTTTTCCATCAAGTTTTGGCCATTCGAACAATTTGTCCTGGTGGAAATGAAGATTTGGAAGTACATAAATGGCTCCAACAGCAATGTCCCTAACGTTTTCAGCACTACTGTTATGAATTTTTCTTTCACATACAGAAACCTGTCTGTCTGTCTATTTGTTTTGGCGAAGGCAGCTACCCATTAGCGCAGTTTAACCGTGGCTGGTGACTAAAAGTCAATGACTACTTAAAGTAGAAAACGGCACCAGATTTTACAAACCAATAAAAGGTAGGTTAAAACCACTTCTAATTGCTAAGCTAAGGTATGTGAATGTGAGTATAGTATTCTTAGATGTTTGTATTTGTTTTCTTTTATTTCTAATCGATAATTTATGTAATTTGTTTAATTTTTATTTTCTATTATATATATATATATATATATATATATATATATATATATATATATATATATAATGTCTTGTGTTATTATTTTGTTAATGTTTATTTATTTTTTATTATTGTTATTTTTTTGTAATCTTTTTAATGTTTTTTTTTCAGAAACCTGATCAAATAATATTCCAGAATAGTGCTTCTGCTCAATAATGATCGATTCCAACCATGAAGCTTAGCAAACTTGGTTTTGTTGTTCTCTGGTCTCTCTGTCCCTTTTCATTGACAGTTCTCTGTTTGCCTGTGTTCATCTGTCGCTTCTGTCACTTATGTCACTTCTGTCACTCGTTGTTTCCATTCTCAATCATTTCAGGTTTTGTTTTAATAAGTGCGCAGGCTCCATCTGCTGCTTTAATAAAATAGAAAAAAAGCGTCGTTTATATCTATCCTCTAGCTGCTTCAGGGCTGGTGATGCTTCTGTTCTCCCGTTCAGTGTCTTTTTCGCCTGCAAATCTAAAGACAATAGAGAAAAAAGCAAAACTGGGACAACATCCCATACAGCACATTTTCTGTAATTAAAAACAGGAATTAGTAAGTATTAATTGCCGGATTGGCGCCTTCATTATCATTTTATTTCTGAATTTAGTGGTTCAGATGTTTTCAGAGGGTACAGTTACCTCTCTATTAGTGAACTTTCCTAATGAAAATTAAAAAAAATTGGCTTTATAAATACAATTTTATTTATTAATATGTAAATTTTTGCAACGGTTTCTCCAATTTACTACAACTTGTACTTTGACTTTTTGGAGAGGCTTGTATACATTGAAGTGAAGGCTCTTTAAATTTCAGAAAATTACCTTTAAATCAGAGGTATCAGGGTAAGTAATTCGGCTTCTATTAATACATAATGATAAGGGCTGTTTGGTTTCTGCACGTAGTAGCACGACTGGATAAAGCGGAGCATGCAAATGACAGAAATCATAGTTAGAAGGTGTGAGAGAACCCCTTAATAACCGTCTAATGACATCATAATCTTATGTGATATCTTGAGATTGGCGCATCTAGGACACCCTGATAACACTTAAGTGCGTGCCTCCTGTAATCTTACATTACCAGTTGTCGTCAGTGGCGACTCGTCGTATTGCAAAACGTGTAGACGAAAGATTCGGCTTTTATTTTGTTTATCTTCATGCGTACAGTTCAAGAAATTGAAAACGCAAAACTTAAGCTTCAAAGTCTATACTTAACATATTTTTTATGGCAGCTCTTCAGGTAAGTCAAGCGTAGTGATGCGAATGTGGCTCTTGAAAGAGAGAGAGAGAGAGAGAGAGAGAGAGAGAGAGAGAGAGAGAGAGAGAGAGAGAGAGAGAGAGTAGATAAAAAGTTGGGCTCAAGTTTTAAAAAGTTCGGGACACAGCAAGTGCGTTATGGTAGTGAATTTTTATTAAATGCTTCAAACTTGAATAACTCAATTTTCTTTAAATTTAGAAAGCTGACTTTTGGTATGTAGTAAGAACCTTTCCCAGGCAACGTACCCACCGATTTTCATTAAAACAGATATGTAAATTTCGGAGGAAAAAATTTTTTCGGAAGAAAACTCAAATTTTTAATAACCTAATTTTCTGTGAAGTTTTCTGTTGAGTTTTAGTGCATAGTAAGGTCTGTGCTAAGGCCATACACCCATCAAATTTCATTAAAATAGCTTTGTAATTTTCGGAGAAAAAAATTTTTTTTGAAAGAAAACTCAACATTTTCCCGGAAAACCTTGTCAGATTTTCGTGGCTAACGAACTCATCCAATCCATTAATAAAAGAAAGGCACTTGCCGAGTTTCATTGAAATCTGTTAATTATTTTTTGAGTTATCGGTTGGATATATATTTATATATATATATATATATATATATATATATATATATATATATATATATATATATATATATATATATATATATATATATATATATATATATATATATATATATATATATATATATATATATATATATATATATATATAATATATAAACTTCTGGACGCAGCAAGTGCGTTATGGTAGTGAATTTTCATAAAAATGTTTTTAATAGCTAACATGTTTTTTTAAGAAAGCAGGCATCAATCTATATAGTAGAAACAATATGCCATGTTTCATCAAAATAACTTTATTGTTTGAAAATGTACAAAAATTTCCGAAAGTAAACTTAAATTGTTCCCTAAAAAACTTGTTTCCTGGTCAATCTTATAGGTTAATAGCAAATTGAGCTATTCAAATTTGAAGCATTTAATGAAAATGCAAAACAAAAAGTGAAGTTACTAACTAGGATTAGAACTTGTCTTATTATAAGACTCGACCATCTGATGCTGACCCTTAAACCACTGGAACCCGGTCGACTAACAGGTATATACGCTAGTATGTTAATTTTCTTACGTCTAACCAAACAAGTTTTATTTGCAATGGATTTTTTGCTCATATTTTAACGAAATGAAGAAAAATAACGACTTAGGCACAGATCTAGGATCTTGTTAGTCATTTCGTGTCGTATTATTGACTGACATTAATATGACTACCCTAATTAACAATTTTGACGTTTGAACTTTTCATTTTTTCATTTGCAAAAATTTTTAAAAAATTCAAAAGTTGAGATCTCCCCATTAGTGAATTTTTTCTACGAAAATTCACTAAAACTGTACTGTAAAAACCAGAGAAATATGGGAGTGGACCAACAACTTCTTAATGTGCAACTTGAGAAAAAATCTAGAGAACGAAAATTCTGTTCATTTGTGGATGGCAAGAGATTTTGATAATAAAAAGGACGAAACCTATGGACATGGACAATATCGGCACTAATTTATTTTAATATTACCAAATCATATGATATAGATGGCTTTAAGGATATTATTAGGGCTGACAGATATAGAAAAATTAAAAATAAATCCATTAAAGATATTTGAATGGGAATATTTAGATTTTAGGACATTGACTTAAGAATAATATTTGTATCTTGTAAACATTTTTATTCTATTTTTCTTGTATTGTGAAATATGTAGCAAGACTTAGTTAATAAAGAATTTTAAAGAAAAAAATATGTAGTTGCGGTTAAGTGCACCGTTCCCCAGACTGGTGATAAACGTCGTTATCGACCTCAAACTGTCAAAATGATCTAGTACGATTTTCCTGGACGGCAAGTAATACATCCAAAGCTGTGTCACAATCACCTGCTGTCTTTTGTCGTCCAGATCTTCAGTCTTTGACCCTACCGGTTTCCCTAAACCTTTTGCATAATTTGCTAAGGTAAGACTTGTTTCTGTTAGGCCTAGAACTGTGAAGCTGATCCAATAATTCACATATCCCTATGTGCATTTTTTGACGTTAAAAAAATTCGATCAGAACTAAAATTTGTATGTTTTCTATATCACTAAAACCTGCAACTTGATAAATTGTAAAGAACTCAGAAAAATATAACAGTGAAATAGAACTGTCGCAGTTGACGGTTCTAGAATTAATTCAACCTGCTATTTCTGATGTCGTCAGAGTCATCAAAGCCTGATAATTTTTTAAAGTAAACAATTTTGATTCGCCACAGATATGTCACTTTGATAGCCAGATAAATGAACCTTATATTACTAAATTCGTCTCTAATCGAAATTATGAACATATACAGGGGAAATAAAAAGTTGTTCATTATCGTAAATGTGAATACCACTCCAAGATCCAAGTTGTTCTAATTCATGGACACAAAGAAATTCGTCCTACCTGGCCCAGTTATTTCGAAGATATGTATAATATTCCAGACATTTTCCCACCCTGTATATATCACTTATGCCATTTTTTTCTGGCACTTTCGTTTCGGTCTGCTGCGTACCATTTCTTCACGTTCTTTAAAAATTGTCTTTTCAATATTATCAACCTGTGTTTAAGTAGTGATACATATATATATATATATATATATATATATATATATATATATATATATATATATATATATATATATATATATATATATATATATATATATATATTAGGTATTTTCTTGACAGGTAAATGGTTAACACATCTCTTGGCAAAGCTTTGGATGTTTGTACTAATTATTTAACAAAACACTGTCTCATTCTACGAATCAATGGCCACTGTGGACGGCAATATTTATCAGTACGTTTTGTTTTAGCAATATTTATCAGTACGTTTTGTTTTAAATAGGTACTTCTTCTGTAAGATGATCCCTTTTGTTATCCTAAATGCGCGGCCACTGGATTATGCTTCAGCTTCACTAGTTTCCAACCCATTCTGCGGTTACTTTGAGGAGATGTTGCACAAGGGTTGAAATATATACTCTCCTTGACTGTGTTTTGTGTACATGTATGTATCTTACTGTGTTATGTATTCTGATAGTGAAGGAAACTTTTACTTCCGTCTGGAAATTGCCTGTTTCCCTTTTGCTTATACGTTCATTTATATCTGCTTGTGAAAGATATATAAAATTATCTTGCTGAAGAATCGTGGAATCGGTAGAATAGGTGTATGTATAGAGAAAATAAATGCTTACATGACTAAGGCCACTGATTATTGTAAATAAATTTAAAAGATGACAGCTACAGAAAAAAAAACGTAGTCCCAAGGTAGCAAAGCTTTACTATTATAAGCCATATGAGAACGTTTGTGGTTCAGGGGTAAGAACGTGTGCCTCTGAACCGAAGGATACTGGGTTCGATCCCAGGATACTCCTTTCATTTCTTCAGTACAAACTGTAACATTAACATCAACCGAGGTTCTGGCATTGTATTTGAGCAAGTTCGGAGGGGGCGTAAAGCCGTCGGTCCCGTGTCCATGCGATGTTGGGCACGTTAAAGATACCTACCCTCCTTACAGAAAGACAGGGGTTCGGCAAAATTTTCAGGATAGTGAGGTGAAACTGCTCCCTGGCGTCGGTGATTGGCCATAGTCGCGGAAATAGGCCGACGAAAACAAAAATCAATATGCTAAACTGGCTTAAAAATGTTATCCTTAATATACTCGATGTCCAAGGCGAATATAATACTGTAAGTTGTAAATAGTTCAAGTCAGGTCAGGTCACGTCAGGCCAGGTAAAAAAACGGTTGAGCAAAACATTTGCCCTTATATAATCACAATACAAAATGTCTCAAATTCTGCTTAAACTAGGCGTCAAAGAACCGATATCCAAGCTTCATTTTAATTTTTAGTGAATTTTTATTTTAAAAAATCACTAATAGAGAGGTATCGATGGTGAGACTTTGCTAACATTTTTCAAATAGGCGCGAACTAGGATTCCTAGAACCCATATCCGGGGTCAGTTTCAATTTTTATATGCTTATATATATATATATATATATATATATATATATATATATATATATATATATATATATATATATATATATATATATATATATATATTGTTACGTTCTACGGGGTTCTGGAATTGTTGATTAAAAAACACAGCTTTCCAAACTACTACTTTATTTTTACCAACTATTTTCCAACACCAGTGTCAACTAAAATATATATCTTCTCTATTATTAAATGTCCATAGAACTATATTCCATTATCGCCTTCTATGATCGCTTCCTATAGAACAACACTTACTGTTAACTCGCTTTATACTCTATGGTCACTTTTACACCACCTTATTCAAAACTGAACTAACTTACTCAGCGCACCGCTCGTCTATTTATATCTGTCTATAGAGATTCTAGACCTTCTACACTATTCTACACCTGTCACTTCTGGTCTATTCTAGATACGTCATTCCAGACTGTTCGCTGTGACTATATATATATATATATATATATATATATATATATATATATATATATATATATATATATATATATATATATATATATATATATATATATATATATATATATATATATATATATATATATATATATATATATATATATATATATATATATATATATATATATATATATATATTCATCTGATAACTCAAAAAATAATTAACCGATTTCGATTAAACTCGGCAAGTGCCTTTCTTTTATTAATGGCTTGGATGAGTTCGTTAGCCAGTAAATCGGACAGGGCTTTCCGGAAAAATTTTGAGTTTCTTTCCAAAAAAGATTTTTT
Source organism: Tillus elongatus (assembly GCA_964006375.1). Taxonomy (NCBI): domain Eukaryota; kingdom Metazoa; phylum Arthropoda; class Insecta; order Coleoptera; family Cleridae; genus Tillus; species Tillus elongatus. Next base: position 177,305,099 of record OZ023265.1, read on the forward strand.
TCTCCGAATATTACAAAGTTATTTAATGAAATTAGGTGAATATCTTGCCTTCGGTAGGATCTTATAACATACCAAAATTAAACTTTCTAAGTTTATAGATAATTGAGTTATTGAAGTTTGAAACATTTAATAAAAATTCACTACTATAACGCACTTGCTGCGTCCAGAACTTTTATGTTTTAAAGTTGTAAATAGTTTTACCGCCTGATCGTTCAGTCTTGTCACAACAGTTTTCTGGAATAAAATTAATTTTGTTGCAGAGCACTTAATTGTCGTAGATGAAATTATTTTAACGAAATTCGATACGGAAGTTAAATTAATATAGATTCTGTAATGATGCCACAACTAAAGACTCTAAAGTAAAAAAATGCTTTTCCAAGAGGTCACGGAACGGCATTAGATTAGGAAATTTTACAATACCCAAAACACTCTGGTGTCAAAGGCAATGAAGAAGCTGACAGTCTCGCGAAGAGAGGATCAGCAGAACCATTTATGGGACCAGAACCGTTCCTGGGCGTATCGAAAATCACGGCCAGGGGAACCATCAAGTCCTGGGTCAGGTACCAGCTTAAGGCATACTAGGCAGGTTGTCCAGGGCTCAGACATGGGGATCCCTGTTCAAAGAGAGCTGTGGAGCTGCTAAATCTTAGCGCAGGACAGCTCAGGAACATAACAGGACCCTTGACGAGACACATAGCTGTCAAGAAACACCTGCATACAATGGGGTGTTTCGAGGAGGACTTGGCATGCAGACGCTGCAGATAGGGGGAGGAATCAGCCCAGCACATATTTTGCGAGTGTAAAGCTCTGGACCGCAAATGACAACTGATCTACGGACAGCCTAGACCGGAGACAGAGCAATATAAAACTTCACCCTACCAATTTCTTTGCAGACTGGTTCAAGGTGATAGTGATTTTGGAATGGGTGGAGTAGAAAAGACGAAGGGCATGCACAATAAACCAAAGGCTGTGGTCCTATCGGGGCAGCAAAAACGCGGACGAGCCCTAAGGGGAAAAAAGAGGTCACGAAAGGGCATTGGATTTGGAAATTTTACAAAACCCAAAACTTGTTAAACTTTGAAACCTAAAAAATTATTTGATGTAACTGATCTCTGTGTAAGCCTTACATTATTTTAAAATTTATGTAAAAATTAAAACACAAAAGAATTTCTTAAGTGATTTTGTCAAATACATTGCCTTCAAATAAATTAGCAAAATAATATACGATTAGTAAAACAATTTTTCTAATCTGCTCAAAATGTGGGTGTTACAATTATCAAAAAATATATGCCTGTCTCCTAAACAAGTTCACAGGAATCGGTTTATCTAGACACCACGTATTTGCAGGTAAGATATGTCGTTACGTGTAACAAAGCATCAATTTGCTTCAGGTTTAATGTGAAGGGTCAGCAAGTAAAACGAAAATAATCAACTTGAAAATAGTGTGATGATAAAGTTTATAACATAATTCATAAATACATTATTTAATGTCTTCAAGAAAAACGCTTCGGCAGGTCAATTTTATTTTTTCAGTTGCCAACTTGTAATGTAAAAATAACGTTTATAACGTCACTTATTTCTAAATGGTGATGTCATCATAAGTTTTTTAAATGACAGCCACATTTTTTGCTGTTTTTCCATAGACCTGCTTACTACTTAGATGATGATGAAAAAATTCGGTACCTTACATAAATTATTTTTTTTGAAAAATAACATACGGATACTCTTGCTTTATAAACCAAACTAGAGGTTTCGAGTTAGTTACTTAAAAGGGCAACACCGTGTTCCGCTATTCTGTGTTGTGAATGTGAATTTATTCTGATCACACACTCAAACCACAGACCATCTTGCCAGATTAAACAAATAGAAATGTTTACCCACCTTAAGAATGGTATGAGTGATATAAATGTCGCAAGAAAGTTAGAAAGAAGATTGCTATGGTGAGCTAAGAGTTTAATGGACTAAATCACATTTAAACTTGGATTTAGACAAGGCGTTTATCATGTCATACCTATGCAGTGTTATAAGTCATTATGCAGAAATACGAAATTTGAATAAGCAAGACGTGAAGAGAATATAACTTTTTGGGTGTAACTTGGCATACTTGTGGGAGGTATAGCAGATTGATTTACGTGTGAAGAATGGCAAGCAAATGTGTGAGACATATAGTGACCAATCCAACTCTTCTGTTACAATAAATCCCAGATCAACTTGCTGCTTTACTGCGGTGAGTTGGATAACACCAGTGTAATAATTATACTTTAGATTAATTTTCCCAACATGCAGTACGGAGTACTTGGAGGAGTTAAGCAAAAGTAACCACTGCCTGAACCAGTCATCTAATCTCTGAAGTACACTTTTCAATATTGTATGTTTTGACATCGTCGGCAAACAAATATCATTTTGAGCTAATAGTGTTGTACATCCACAATGACACGATACCGAGCACAGAGCCTTGCAGGACACCACTTATTGCAGGTTGATGAGCACAAAACACATGTTTCATGGAAACCCCAGAACTGCGATTGCTTAAAAAGGTTTAATCCGTAAAAGCAAGTCCCCAACAATCCCAATTGATAACATGTTCATGGTGAGGTGCCTTAAAGATAAAGGGTCAAATGCCTTCAAGTAGTCAAGGCACACAATCTTAACAGGTCTTCCATCATCCACCAGCTTTCTCCAGCCATTAACATGGCCGAGCGTATTTGTCTCCAGCGTCCAGTTATAAATGCATGTTGCTTTTGCGTAATCACTGCATCATCAAGTAAAAAGGTTGGGATGCTCCGTCTAATAATATACCTTAAAAGCTTAAAAAACATTATGTGTTATTTGGAGCTGTCGTAACAACATACTACTTAGTTCCGCAACGAGATGGCGACACGTGTGAAAAGCGTGTCTTACATCTCACTTAGTTTTGCAAGGCTGGATACCATAGCCGTATTTCTTTATCGGTCTATTTTCGCTGCAATTAGTGTGCCATACTGAGGAGCTCTAATTAGAGCGAAACCGGTCTACGGTTCTAATTGTGGTGAGAATACATCTAGCCTTACAAATTTCGCAGCTGTTACGAGAATATGGTGCTGCAATTACCGTTGCCCTCACATTGAATATACTATTATCTCTTACATCTCATAGGCTAAATCATCCTTGGTTCGTGGTGGACGTAACTGCATATTTAAAAGGTGATCCTGAAAATCACTGTCAGATAAGCCCAACATCCCCCAATATAGCGACAAAGTATGTAAGGCTAGATGTGTTCTCACCACAATTAGAAGCGTAGACCGGACTGCAATTAGTATGCTGTACTGACTAGCTCTAACTAGAGCGAAACCGGTCTACGGTTCTCATTGTGGTAAGAATACATCTAGCCTTACATACTTTGTCCCTATATTGGGGAAGAAATGAGCCAGGGCTGACAAGTTACTAAATTGTTAAATTGTTAGTTTTTTTTTAATTTCAACAACACACCACGAGGGCTTACAGCCTAAATACTATCGTACCGTGGGTGTCGACAAGGAGGAAAGAGGTAACTTGTTAGTTCTGGACTTGAAGGTTTGGGGGTTCCGGGGAGAAGGAAAACATGTGCCGGCAAGGAATTCCACAACTTGGAAGTCCTCGGGACAAAAGAGCCGGCATAACAAGATGTTCTATGTATGGTGACCTGGACAGTAAAAGGGTGCAATCGCTCTGTTCCCCTGGTAGATCTGTTGGGGGCAGCAGGTGGAGGAACTATGGAAGAAAGCTCCTCTGAGCAGTGCCCGTGCAGATATCTATAAAAGAGAGAGAGGTCACCAACGGCACGTCGGTGGGCAAGGGATGGCAGCCTTTGGGTAAGGGTAGGGTCACCGATGAGACGTATCTCTTTTGAATGGAGTCCAGGATAGCGAAGCGGCAGCAGCACCCCAGATGTGGGAGCAGTATTCGAGGTTTGGTTTTATTTGTGAAGTATATAAAGTATAGAGATTAGCTGGTGAAAAGTATTTGCGAGCCCGGAAGAGGAAACCTAATTTCTTAGCAGCCGCTTCTGCAATTGATGTGACATGTTGGTGCCAATTGAGATTTCGATCCACAGAGATGCCAACAAATGAAAGGGACTCATGACTTTGAATAACTTTGTTGTTTATTGTGTTTGTACACAGTCTCTATTTTTTTACATTCTGTGTTATTTGGAGCTGGCGTGACAACATGCTACTTGGTCACAGCATAACCAATATTATGCTGCGACTTGGTACCAAAACGAGATGGCTACACGTGAAAAAACGTGTCTTATATATCTCTTAGTAGAGCTGTGAAATTATTTTACCACCACAAAGATTTTGCGGGGTAAATGCTGTCGAAGATACAGTGCTTATAGGCGCACGACAATTAACTGGACGACCATGTGGCTCCTTAATAAAGTTGCCTACAAAGTATTTACAAAACAGATCAGCGTTTTCAACGTTACTTGAACTCAATGTACCGTATTAATGACGAAAAACAGGCAGAGCATGCCCAAGCAACTTGTGTTTGTTTCCACTGAGCAGTAGAATAAACCGTTAAACCACAAAAACGCAGATGTAGATACTTTTTCAATGGCTTCAAAAGTGTTTTTTCCTCTCTGCGAAAATCTATGTGTCTGTATTTACTGTCAAAGCGATTTTACGATACAAATAAATTATATACAATTATCATGGCTTGTAAAGAAAGTTAATACTCCAACCCAACCTGAGTGTCGCTCTTTCCCGAAGGAAATTTGGTTGGCAATATACTCGGCGGTTTACCATCACCTTCGGAGGGTATTCAACCGCAGTTGTAATTTGAGATATTCCATAAAACTATGGATAATCATAGTTTAAATTACTATTGCCTCAATTCCAAATACATAACATTTTAATAAAATAATTTACGACTTTCTTTCCCATATAAACCTTCATCTAATGCGGTCCACATATTTTGCAATATGACAAAGAGTGCATTTAACAGGAGAAGATTGCGGAAAATGAATTGCAATTGGTTAAATGTTCTCTCCTCGAATAACACAGGTCACGCTCGCCCAAGGATAACACTGCAGATAGCGCACTATAAAACAATAAAACGATTTAGGTCAATTTGAGGCAGATATTGTTGAATTTATCTCCCCTGCAGAAGCTATTGTGACTTTTGAAGCACATACTCGTATATTAGCGCACAGAGACCAAACAATGCAAACTCTACCTATCTTGACACGCCGGGCTACAATAATGCAACTTATCGCAGTAAACTAAAATAAAATACAAAACTTATTTATTGATTTTTGTCCTTAATTTAATGCAAACAACCGGGCTTTATCTCTAGCGTTGTTATACCTTATTTTATAACTTACCATTTATCTTTCTAAAAGCAACACAGTGTGTCCCAGTTGGTGCTGCATCTATTGCTATCTCGGTTATTGTAAGAGCTGTTTGTGTTTTTGTTTCTTTTAACGTCGGCCTATTTCCGCGACTCTGGCCAATCACCGACGCCAGGGAGCAGTGTCACCTCACTATCCTGGAACTTTTGCCGAACCCCTGCCTTTCTGTAAGGAGGGCAGGGATGTTTAACGTGCCCAACATCGCGTGGACACGGGACCGACGGCTTAACGCCCCCTCCGAAGGGCGGAACGTGCAGACATTCAACTTGCTCAAATACAATGCCAGAACCTCGGTTGATGTTAATGTTACAGTTTGTACTGAAAGAGTGAAAGGAGTACCCTGGGATCGAACCCAGTACCCTTCGGTTCAGAGGCACACGTATTGTAAGAGCTAAAAAGGCAGTTGAAGGTAATGTAATGCTGCTAAGGATTCTATTACCAGTTCAGAACTATCATCACACTTTATCAATTGTTTTTAGTGAATTTTATTTAAAAAAATTACTAACGAGGAAATCCCGACTTTTGAGTTTTGAAAAAACATTTTCAAATGAACGAACTAGGCCCCCTAGAACCCATATCCAGGGTCAGTTTCAATTTTTACATGTTTGTATACTGATAACTCAAAAAATAATGAGCCGATTTCGATCAAATTGCCTTCCCTTTGCAAGGGGCTTGGATAAATTCGTCAGCCAAGAATACGGCACAGGTTTTCACGAAAAATTTTCTGTTTTCTTTCGAAAGAGAGTAATATCTCCTGATATAACAAAGAAGGACAACAAAACTTGTTACGCGTGTTTGTATTATAAAGAGTGAAGCATGTACCAAAATCTAGGTCTGTATGTTTAAAGACAAAAAAGATATGGGCATTTAAAGAACAATAATTTGGATTAAATAATACGGATTGTGTAAAGAAAATGTCGTGTTCTGCAAACCTTAAAATTGCAGCTTTAACCGTCATTGTCCTTCATTTTACTAAAATATTTCCATAAATTTCATTTTAAATAGACCCTTTCTCTGATGCTTCGGCAGTAGTTTTAGTTAAGTTTATGGTTTTACGATCTATATTTTTATTGATTAAGGTGGTGACCACACAGACCAATTTATTTAAGTTGGAACAGTTTATATCTAAACTTCGTTTGTATAAGCTTGTATTGTAAATTACTATAAATATTAAACTAAAATTGACAAGCGCCTACACATTGTACAAGTAGTACTACCTACCAAATTTGAACTCAATTGGTTCAGTAGATCTTGAGTTATACCTAAATAAAAAAACCAATAACCTACTATATGACCTTCTGGTCGGCTGTCAAATTTCATAATAATACGATTTCGGGAAATTAAAATTTTTCTAACGAACGGGCTACGTGAATCAGCCTGCATATATATATATATATATATATATATATATATATATATATATATATATATATATATATATATATATATATATATATATATATATATATATATATATATATATATATATATATATATAGTTTAGAATCTGGGTTTTATGAGTGGCCGATTTGACGAACTTCTCATTTAACGAGCAAATGTTGTTGATTTGAATGGACAATACTAAAATATTTCTGATTTAACGAGACCGCTTTTGAGGCGATTTCAGTTTTAGCGTGGTAATCTTGACCCATTCAAATTTTTATTGGAGTACACAGATGTGCAAAAGTAAACAAAATGGCCTCCTCTTTGTGGGAATTTCGTCGGCTCTCTACGTAACGAGACTTTTTATCGCACCTTCGGGTTGACAAAACAGGCGATACATACAGGATGGCGCATTGAAAACGAAACAGACCGATTTGTGTCCAGAGGAATTTTTGTTTGAAGAAACGCTGAAACACGTCAATTTTAATATTGAGGGGGACATGTTTTGACATAAAACTCAACTTTGTCACATCAACCCCTTAAGGGTGGCGATAACAACCCTTATATTTTAAATAGGAAACATTGGTCGAGTGTTACATCATTTGAAAGCTCTGTCTTTTCTGAATTCAGCAGACTAATTTTTTTGGAAGTTTTATAAACCCGTTTAAAAATTATTCACAGTTGGTATTGCAAGAACGTATTTCATTCATTGTGATAAGAAATGCATTAATTAATCAATTTTTCGTTAAGAAAAACTAAAAAACAAAACCATACGTTTAAAAATGGTTATTCAGTTAAGTAAGTGTTCAAATTGTTGACCACCAGCTTCCATACAAAAGTACAAATTTTGTTCAAAACGAGCTCTGACATTCTGAAGCATTTGTGGAGTTATTAGACGGTATTGTTCAACCATGCGTTGTCGTAATTCTTCCAGAGACTCCGGCTCTGTTGCGTAAATTCTACTCTTTAAATGGCCCCATAGAAAGAAGTCTAAAGGAGTTAAATCCGGTGATCTAGGGGGGCACTCAATAGCACCTCTACGCCCAATCCATTGCTCTGGCAACTCTCCGTTCAAAAACTCCCTAACACGTTGTGAAAAGTGCGGAGGAGCTCCATCTTGTTAAAACACTAATTGATTTTCTTGATAGCGATCATCATTTTCAACAATTTCAACTAGTAGAGGGTAAACGATATCTTCTAGTAACCCCAAGTACGTTTCGCCACTCAAATTGCCATCAAGAAAAATTGGTTCGCTTAAACGGTCTCGAAAAATGCTAGTCCAGACATTCAATTTCTGTGGAGTTTGAGTGTGGACTTCGTGAAAGTTTCTTGGATTATTATCTGCCCAATAACGACAATTATGACGATTGACTGTAGAGTTTAATAAAAACATACACTCGTCTGAAAAACAGATATTGAACAGAAAGTTCCCGTTATCAACTATTCGTGCAGTCATAACTTCACAAAACTCCAGCCGCCGATCAAAATCATCTTCATTCGGTTGTTGTACAAGATGAATTTTATACGAGTGAAATTTATGATGCTTCAATATTCGCTGAATAGTTCTTCTTTTGATGTTTGAAACAGTGGCCAATTTTTTCGTGCTCAAAGTTGGGTCTGCAGCAATTTGTCCTAAAACTTCAATCTCAGTAGTCTCATTTCTAACCGGAGATTCACGTTCGGGATCCGTTTTTTGTTGGCTACTGAACCACTTTGTAGAAACTTTGCAACTAACTACAAAATGTATTTTCTGTTAACATGTCTGTTCGGATGTCGTTCAATAAACAAATTTGCGGTACGGTTGGCACAGTCATTGTTTTTGAAAGAAAGAGTAATTATTTCAACCCTTTCTTCTACAGAATACACCATTGTGAAATTAATTTTCGGTAGTACTATCAGGTATCAAATCGACCGATAAACTAAAATAATTAACTGCATTTCTCTCATTCCGATAAGAAATGTTCTGATAGTCAATTTTTTGTTTACAAACCAACAAAATATTGACTATCAGCACATTTCTTATCGGAATGAGTGAAATGCGTTTTTGCATCTTCAACTGTAAATAATTTTTAAACAAGTTGATAACTTCCAAAAAAATTAGTGTGCTGAATTCAGAAAAGAAAGAGCTTTCAAATAATGTAACACTCGACCCATGTTCCCTATTTAAAATATAAGGGTTGTTGTCACCACCCTTAAGAGGTTGATGTGACAAAGTTGAGTTATATGTCAAAACATGTCCCCCTCAATATTAAAATTAACTTGTTTCAGCGTTTCGCAATAAAAAATTTCTCTGGACGCAAATCACTCTGTTTCGTTTTCAATGCGTCACCCTATATAGAAATTATCACTTATGGGTTTCCAAAGACATTAGCGTTAATTAAAGATTTTTTTTTTTGAAAGAATGAAAGTCGTGACCTCTCTTTTAGTAATGTTTATTATAAAAATTCGCTAAAACCTGAAGTTTTCACAACGAATATAAATATTTTATTGGTAATAAAAACCGTTGTCTTTAGATGACCTTCGGTTTATTACAACAATAAAAATTAACAATAAAATTGAACCATACTGTTGTTTTCTCATTTGTTTTATAACCTAACAGTTAAAATCTGACAAATACAAATACCTAGGAATGTAGTTACCATGTCCTTTTCTAAGCTGTAGGTGGCATAAATAAATCCGGAAATCAACTTTACGAAAAATTGGTAAAACCTGCGGAAAAATTTGCACCTGCAAGTGATAGAAAGACATGCGTCTTATCTAAGACTGCATGTACTTTTTAACCTATAGTGTGTAAATACCTCTACAATTTAACGGTATGCATTCGGTTAATAATCTTTAATACTTTCTTTATGTGATGCTCATGATTAATAAATTGCAAGGCTAATTAGTTGTGAAAAAGATAAATAATTTTCACATTCTTAACATTAGCATGGAGGTGATTTGATCTTAATAACACTCATTATATCGAGTTATCTGGTGTGGATACCATTTATATAAATCTTGAGAAAATTGCAGGAAAATAGTAAATAGCAGCTTCCGTATATGTCTATGTTGTATTTTTATTAGTACATGTTGACTGTCACATTTTTTAAAACATTAAATCGTTTGAAGTAGATATAACAAAATCACTTAGTACAAATTCTTACAATATTTTAATCGGCTTAGAAACATGTTACGATCTCATGAACATTACTGATTAGCACAGCATGATGTATATTCAATATACAGTGTGGAACAGACAAATTGAGTAAATTCAATATCTCAATTATAGTGCATATTTACAAAAACTCGGGACGCAGCAAGTGCGTTATGGTAGTGAATTTTTATTAAATGCTTCAAATTTAAATAACTCAATTTTCTATAAACTTAGAGAGTTGAATTTTAATAAGTAGTAATGTCTTTCCTAAGGCAAGATATCCACAAAATTTCATTGAAATAACTTTGTAATTTTCGGAGAAAAAATTCTTTTTCGAAAGAAAATTTAAAATTTGAATAACTCAATTTTCTCTAAACTTAGAAAGTTGAATTTTGGTATGTAGTAATACCTCTCCTGAGGCAACATATATAGTAAATTTCAGTAAAACAGCTTTGTTACTTTCGGAGAAAAAAATTTTTTTCGAAAGAAAACTCAAAATTTTTTCGGGAAACCCCGTCAGAATTTTCTGAATAACGAACTCATCCAAGCCATTAATAACATAAAGGCATTTGCCAAGTTTCATCGAAATCGGTTAATTATTTTTTGAGTTATGAGACGGATACCTATACATATATATATATATATATATATATATATATATATATATATATATATATATATATATATATATATATATATAAATATATATACGTATATATATATATATATATATACGTATATATATATACGTATGTATATATATATATATATAATATATATATATATATATATATATATATATATATATATATATATATATATATAAATTAAACCTATTTACAAATGAACTTTAATAAGATATTATGCTGTGACAATACCTCTCTCAAGCAGTGGCGATTGCTCCTAGTGAGCTAGGATATAAAATATAATCAAAATGTGCACAGTTATATATGTTTTATTTATTTTTCCCTTAGTCTTAATACACTACATATTTTATGACAATCGATTTAATTTACTTATTTTATTTCATAAATAGTCGGTTAATAGTGACTTGGAATGAAGTAGATACCACGTTTCTAACATATTCAACGAATATAAGTAGATCAAAGCAACTGGGAATGAATTCGGTCACTCCCCGACACACGTGTGACATAGTGACGAAAATACTTGATTTTAACACTGCAGTGAGCTATAAAAATTTGATTAACTCAGTTTTCCATAATCTTAGAAAGTTTAATTTTGGTAGGTAGTAAGGTATTTCCTAGGACAAGATATTCACCAAATTTCATTAAAATAGCTTTGTAATTTTTGGAGAAAAAAAATTGTTGCAAAAGAAAATTTAAAATAGAATAACTCAATTTTTTATAAACTGAGAAAGTTGAATTTTGGTACTTAGTAAGTCCTCTCCCAAGGCAACATATATAGCAAATTTCATTCAAGCAGCTTTGTTATTTTCGGAGAAAATTTTTTTTTTTGAAAGAAAACTCAATTTTCCCGGAAAAACCCGTCCGATTTTCCTGCCTAACGAACTCATCCAAGCCATTAATAAAAGAGAGGCACATGCCGAGTTTCATTAAAATCGGTTTATTATTTTTTGAGTTATCAGACGGATACATATATATATATATATATATATATATATATATATATATATATATATATATATATATATATATATATATATATATATATATATATATATATATATATATATATATATATATATATATATATATATATATATATATATATATATATATATATATATATATATATAATAAACATATAAAAATTGAAACTGACCCAGGATATGGGTTCTAGGGGGTCCTAAATAGCGCTCATTTGAAACAATTTTTGCAAAGTCTCACCATCGATACCTCTCTATTAGTGAACTTTTTTTAATAAAAATTCACTAAAATCCCAAATAACGTCACTTTCAAATTCAAAAATGACAGATTGCAGCGTGAAAACTTCACCCCCACATTCAACCCCCTTCGAGTGACCACATTACCAAATCAATTTCTGGCAGTACCTCGACTTAGTAGTTCCAAATCGGTGAATAGGCAGGCGAGGATCGTTAGAATGGGCAGCACGATCACCCTAACATATGCTTTTAAAATTTCTCTTATGGGGATATGTAGAAAGTACATATATGTATGTGCAAAGATGTGTTAAAAAGAAGAAGAACGATTGCGAATAAGTGAGTCACGCCTCACATGTTGATTAACGTTAGAAGACATTTTTATTCACGATTAGGATGCTGCCAAGACGTTAAAGGCATGCATTCTGAACATCTCCTATATTAAGATTGATATGTGTTTTTTTTTATTATCAAGATTAAAACGCAACTAATTATTAATTTTTCAGTGTTTTGTAGCGAAGTTCGTCGATCAAAAAATTTTTCTTTTTAGTGAATTTTCTTAAAAAAAAGTTCACTAATGAGAAGATCCCGACTTTTGAATTTTAAGAAAATTTCTTCAAATGAGCGCTAATTAGGCCCCCTAGAACACATATCTGGGGTCAGTTTCAATTGTTATGTGTTTCAGGGCTTTCATTAATTCCCGAGTCCCACGTGACCGGATTCTCTCTCTCTCTCTCTCTCTCTCTCTTAGTGGAATATGATTTTATGAGTTGGCAGTCAAAAAGTAACCAAAAAAACCACTAGACGAGTGACTCCAAAGTTACTAAAACAATTGACAATTGACAGTTCAGTCCATTGGCGCTCATTTCCCTTTTGACCGGTTATTTTGTATGTGTATTGTGCATTTTCCAAGTTCGACCAGGGTTTATCTTCTTCAAATAATTTTCTATCTGTTGGACAATAAAAATAAACATTTTGTATAAAAACTTAGCATTTTCATTGCGTTTTTACGTAATTTAAAAGTGTAGGTATGTTAAGGTTATGTTTATTTATTTGTTCAATTTTTGTAATGTTTGATAATGTTTTTTTGTAATGCTAGTGTTGTTTGTTTTATTTTGATATCTATATAAAATAAAAGTAATATTTTATAATGTTTTTACGAACTAGTTATTAATGTTAAAATTAACAATGTTACATTTGAATTTCCCAACCCTTAAAACCTCAAAAATGACATAACATCATCAGCGGAATGCTGCTAACGCATCGCATCGCGATAGGTCAATTTTAATCTCATCTGAGCAAAACAAATATTTTTTTGCTCTGCGAAAAATATTTTCACTCTAATGCGTATATATGGAAGTAGAATTGAAGAAAACTAAAAGTTTAATAAGTTTAAAAAACTGTTATCGACAAAGTGCAAACTCATGAACTTCAAGGTCATTTCTTTAGTTGTAAGTTTAATAAAAATTTGTTAATATGGATAGGGAAGATAAGGAAATTAATGTAGGAACCAGTGAATTAGTAAATAAGGAGATAATTTGTTAATAATAGGGATAAGTAAGGGTTGACATTTAATAAAAATTGTAGCTTTCTCTTGACTCATTTTGTGAACATCTGTTATATTATTGGACTCATTTGAAAATAGAAACGTTAATTGGTTAAAAAGCAATTTTAAACACTAATTAGCAGATTTGATTGGTGAGATATAAAACAAAAGAAACGTATGATAGTATCCGGGAGGACTAAGAACGGTACTGTTAAGAAGAACCTAAACCAGACAAGAAGCTAGCAGCGTGCAGATTAGTAAAAAAATGTTTAAAAAGTTGGAAAAATGCCAGAACAAATATAAAAGTGTAATGGAAGTGTGATATTTACCAATATATAACTGTTGAAGAACTTCAAGCAAGGCTATTAATACGTATAGCGAGAAAACAGCAAATAGTGGAAAATCCCAACAGATGGCGCAGTTGGAAATCCAGGTATTTCATCAAATAATAACCAAGTAGCAGTATAACACCAGTCCATGGGTGCAAGTAACCATTATTATTATATAAATCTGTCAAATTGGAATGGTAATGACATTTATGAACAGTTTTGCCAAATTATAATAGTGAAATCCGAGTTCACATAAGAAGAACAAAAAGATACCAAAAGAGGGCGCTACGCGGAAGTTTCAAGTAAGCTTATAAAATTTATAACATCCATTTTAAGATCTCATCTCCTTGGTTACCAAACCTAGAAAAGCGAGGTTCCCATGGTAACAGATATCACATGTTAAAAATAACTGAAAAGTCAAACAAAATATAGTCAATTTTAAACGCCGCATTTAAATAATAATAAGTAAATTTGTCATCGTCATAAAAAACTGTCAGATTTAATTAATAATAACTATAACGGACCCAAATAAGGACAATATTTATAAAAGTAATAAATTTTGTAGATAAGTTCATTAATAATCAATAATTCAAAATAAATGTTTTAAAGTTTTTACAGTAAATTTTTCTCTAATAATCACCGTCATCTTCCATTGACTAAGAAAGCATAGGTAAAATAAAATAGGTTTAACAACAGCACCATAGATGCTGCCAGTGTAAGAATTTTCATCTATAGGAATCCAATAATAAAATATTCCCTGTAGAGAAGGAGACTCAAAGGTAGCCGTGGTAAATAAATCAAAAAGGAACAGGTAAATATTTATTTTATCAGAATATATCTGGATTATATACATATATTTCAAATTTATACATAAAATATTATCACAAAAAGAAATTCCATAGATTAAGGGCTATAATAAGAATATAATTTGACATTTAAAAAAGAAATATTAGTTTTGCTGTAAATATATATGTAGCGAGTGTCCTAAAATAAATAGACACTGTTGGTAAATTAATATTACATTCATTTGGAATAAAATAAAAGGCGCCTAACTTAATTAAATACAAAAACAGTCACTTATTTACAAATTAAATACTAAAATAAACAAACATTTATTAAACAAACACATTTATTTACTATAATATACATGACTACATATCAAATTGAAATTATACAATATAAAAACAAATCATATTTACAAACTATAAAACCTATATACAATATTAAAATACAATATATATATATATATATATATATATATATATATATATATATATATATATATATATATATATGTGAAGTCTGAAACTATTTTTAGATATATACCCCGGAGGGCCTAGTAGTTCGCGCTCATTTGACCAAATTTTTTAAAATTCAGATTTGAGATTTCCCAATGACGAATTTTATGTACGAAAATTCGCTAACACTATTTTTGGGTTTTGGGTTGTGGCTATTATAATAATAGTTTGAGCTTGCACCGTTCATTTATGTTAATCGCTCTTCGATTGTTTAATTCCTGGTAACGCTTTCTTGTTACTGATTTATTTAGCAAGCGGCAAACCATGCTTTTTGCCAGGAAGCACAGAATTTATATATTTGAAGTGTGTCAGCTGCATTCCAAAATTATGTTTATTGCACTAAACCGAGTAAGCTAGGCAATATTACTTCAAAAGGATGATAACTAAAAGTCAAAGAGAACGTTATCAATTTTTTGTCGACTTTTCAGTGAAATATATGCTGTATCTTGTTATATTTTTTCCACTTGCTAAGAGAAACAATAGTAAATAAATTATTGAAAAATTATCTCTATTACAAAATAACTACGTATCCTTGTTTTTGATTAATACATATAATTATAAACGTTATTTTAGTTATTTATATAATGTAAGCAAAAGGAATGTACGTTATTTTGTTTTATACTGAGCGATTGCATGTATACATTTTATTTCCCTCTAATTTTATTTTTTGCGGATACCTACTTTCTAAATTCAACACAATGCTTCTGTTTTTGATGCTTTTATTTGAATTCTCTCACACATGTAAACTATTTCTGCATTATTATTTTAATTTAGATTGCCTTTTACAAAGTGCGTATAGGGTGTATCAGAATAAGTTGCATGGCTGCAATTTCCACCGAATAAATGCTCTAAGCGACAGCTTAAGTAATCTATCCCGAATGATGCAGGCAAGTAGGCTATGATTTACATGAAATTCCTCTCAATAACACGTATACACAATTATTTGTACATTAATATCATACTCTATAGGACGGGAAAATCACGGTCTTATTCAAATGCCAAGCCTCAAATTGGATCGCACTTTGTCTACTACTTTAGGCTATATCTACGTTTACTGTACTATTATCCAGGAATGTTGTTGCTATTAATAAAAGTGTTTTGCAGATAATCTAATGTATGATATTTTTATTTTTTCGTAATATAGCTGCTTCCTCATCTCCAGTTATTAATCGAGTTGAGTTACCTTATTAGTTTAATTATCCTAAAATTGTCTGGACGCAGCAAGTGCGTTATAAAAGTGATTTTTTACAAAAATGTTTTTAATAGCAAATATATGTCTCTTTAATGCAAGCAGGCATCAATTTGGTCAACAGTATAACCGATATAGTAGAAACAATGTACCATATTTTATCAAAATAACTTGTTTGAAAATGTACAAAAATTTTCCGAAAATAAACTTAAAATGTTTTCGAGAAACCTCGTTTCCTAGCCGACGGACCCTAGGTTAATAGCAAATTGAGTTATTAAATTTTTAAACATTTAATGAAAATTCCCTACCAAAACGCAATTACTGCGTCTCGATTTTTTTTTTTACAAACATGCATCATTTTTCGATGAAAAATGCAAAAATGACATAAGGAATGTTCAAAAAAAATGATTACAAAAGGTCTCTCTTTAATGTAAAATGTCAAAATTTATGTGCTGAAGAATTATGTTTTTTTAAAGATGGTTTGGTTGAAATAAAGAGAAATAGTGAGGCGAGAGTGAAGATAAATATTTGTAACGGCTATAGAAATGTTTGTGGAAGAAGAAAGAGAAGAAAAGGCAAGATCGATCAAAATTCAGAAAGTGACATTAAAATAAAATTTTGACAGTTTGATTATTTGAAGATTTTGACAAAATTATGTTAATACAAGCACAAGCACAGCTTCTTTGTAAGGCATATTGTATAATTTTGACCAGTAATAAATGAGTAAATGAGTAAATGAGTAAATGGGCCATCATGTGATTTTCAAAATAATTTTACAAGATGCAGCTCAATACATCCTATAAATAACGTATATAATTTTTTCTCGTATCTTGCACAATAACAATTATATTGAGCTTTACCGTGGAAATGCGTCACCCTGTATATATGTAAACAAAAAGTAAACCCGGATATGGATTCTAGACGGCATAGTTTGTAATCATTTAAGGAACCTGTTTGGAATTCAAAAGCCGCGGTCTCCTCATTAACGAGTTTTTTCTACGTAAATTCTACGTGCCATAAACTTAACTAAAACTACTGCCAAAGCATCAGAGAAAGTGTCTATTTGAAATGAATTTTCTGGAAATATTATATTAAAATGAAGGGCAATGATGGTTGAAGCTGAAACTTAAGGGTTTGCAGATCACTCTTTGCATAATCCATAGTTCTTTCAGGTTCTTTCGCTAAAAGTTGCCAATTTTGACGTTTCAAATCGAGACATTTTCACTTTTTGAGAAAAACCCCATTTTTTTTTCTTGAAATGCCTCTAACTTTTTTGTCTTTAAACTTACAGACCTAAATTTTGGTAAATGGCTCACCCTTTATATATATATATATATATATATATATATATATATATATATATATATATATATATATATATATATATATATATATATATATATAAATTTGAAACTGACCCTGGATATGGATTCTACGAGGCCTATTTCGCGCTCATTTGAAGAAATTTTTTCTAAATTTAAAAGTCGGGATCTCCTCGTTAGTGATTTTTTTTAACTAAAAGGTACTTGTGAAGCCACGGAAAAGATCTACGACTGTATTAAATACGGAACGATTTCACTAAGTTAGGGCAAGAACAAATAACCAGATATGCTATGCAAATTGAATTTAGTCTTAAAACTTTCATCTCTCCTTTGCCAGGTTATTTTTTATACAAAAACTCGCTATAAAATCCATCGGAATAACAACAATCTGATTAGATGACGGTAAAGTGAAATGAGATTTTAAAAAAAATGATAAAAAGTAAAGTCACTAACTAGGATTAGAACTCGTGATGTAGGAGTCGATTATCCGATGTACAGGGCTTAGCCAACTTGGGTACGCTCGACATGTATGTACTAGCAGGTATATCCCGTAATACATGTTAATCGTCTAACGTCTTTGCTATTTATAGAAAACAATTTTGGTTTACAATGGATTTCTTGCGTATATTTCAACGTAACAAAGGAAGATAGACACATATCTAGGAGCTTGTTAATAATTTTGTGTCGTATTTTTCACTCACATTCGTACTCCTACCATAATTATCAATTTTGACGTTTTAACTTTCTTGAATCAGATTTAATTATTTAAAAATTAATTTACCTCAAACTTCTTTGTTTTTTAACATAGAAATCTGAATTTTTGTATATGGGATACTCTTTATGACAGAAACAAGAGTGCTAAATTTGGTTGCCCTTACTTTGTTGCTTCCGGAGATATAATTTTTTTTCGAAAGAAAACAAATTTTTCCGGGAAAACTAGGGCCGATTTTCCTAAATAACGAACTTATGCAAGCCACTTGCAAAACGAAGGTCTGTACCAAATTTAGTCATCATCGGCAAGTCATTTTTTGACTTATTGATTTATCGATGTGACCTATATATATATATATATATATATATATATATATATATATATATATATATATATATATATATATATATATAAACATATAACAATTGAAACTGACTCTAGATATGGGTTCTAGGGGGCCTAGTTCGCGCTTATTTGAAGAAATTTAAAAAATAATAAAAAGTCGGGATCTCCTCATTAGTGATTTTTTTTAAAGAAAATTAACTGAAATCAATACACGGAACATTAATTTTTAAAATGTCATCTTATTGCTTATAAATTTTAGTGTTTTGAAATAAATACGTTTGCTAAAAAGTCTGGGAGCAGCAAGTGCATTATAGTGATGAATTGTCATAAAAATGTTTTTAATTGCGAACACGTCTTTCTTAATGAAAGCAACCATCAGAATTGGGTACCAAAATAACTCTAACTTTGGAAAACTTATGTCCTGATGGAGCGAACCCACAATGTAATCTGATTCCAGCAGGACCGATTACCAGCACATTAAAGGATAAATGTCCGGAAGTACCTCGACTGAATGTTTCCAAATCGATGGATAGGGAGGCCAGTAGAATGGCCAGCACAATCACCCTATCTCACCCTATTAGATTTTTTCTTATGGAGATATGTGAAAAGTATGATATACGAAAGTAAACCACGCGATTTAACTGACCTAAGAAGAAGGATAACGATTGCGATTAGGTCGGTCACGCGTCATATGTTAATTATCGCTAGAAGAAATTTTTATTTACGATTAGGATTTTTTTGTAAATATGCACAATAATCGCGATACTGACTTTATTCCATTTGGCTGTTCCATACTGCATAACAGCTAGTACAGAGCATACAGAAGGCAGAAAAGAGAGGGCAAGCAAGGCAAGGGTATATTGCAAGTCTGAAAGATCTCGTTAGTATTTATCTGTCCCGGAGGAGTAGGACTGAGATAGAGCCTTTTGGTACAGCCCACCGCTACCGATTCCACCGCGCTACTGCACTTCATCATTTACCGTGTTATCAGCTCGCTCCTTGATTAATTCTAATTATTTGGGGTGAAGTTCCGGACCCTAGGCGAACAATTCACTACCAGATCTATATGGCGAAATGTTTACGAAAGTGAAATATGAATTCTTTCTGATAAGAACCACCTACCCTTTACTGGTGTAGATATTGTGAAATATTAAACACTAAACAATATAAGCAAGGTTTATGCTTGTGTGATTAAATCTAGATTAAAGCATGTGGTAAACAGAGCAGTTAATTTTTTTAAATTTAATTTGTTGCGATCACTTCGTTATCAAGTAGGCATTTTATTGAATACTAGGTCTGAAAAATGTATTGTGATGATTGAGCTCTCTAAATTGTACTTATCAGTGCTCATCACGAGTTCCAATTCTCACTCATTGACCTATATTAAATGTGAAAAGTTTGGATCCCGCAAGTGCATTATGGAAGTGAATTTTTTTTTTTAATATTTTTAATAGCATATATGTCTTTCTAATGCAAGCAGGCATCAATTTGGTGACCGGTATAGCCTATATAGTAAAAACAATGTACCATACTTTATCAAAACAACTTATTGTTGAAAAGGGACAAAAATGAACAAAATGAACCCTAGGTTAATAGCATATAATATCAAATTGAGTTACTAAAGTTTGAGGCATTTAACGAAAATTCGCTACCAAAATGCGCTTACTCCGTCTATATTTTTTTAATTACAAACATGCATCATATTTGGATAAAAAATGCAATTACATAAGGGGTGTTCGAAAAAAATGGTAGGTATCACCAACGACTTATGGGCCACCCTGTCATTGTCAAAATAATTTTATAAGATGCAGCTTAAGACACCCTATAATTAACGCATACAATTTTTTCTCGTATCTTGTAAAATAAGAATTATATTTAGCTTTACCGTAGAAATGCGTCAGCCTGTATATATGTAAACAGATCAGAATTGAAACTAAACCCAAATATTGATTCTAGTGGGTCTAGAGCCTCATTTGAAGAAATCTTTTTAAAATCAAAAAACGCAGTCTCCTCATTAACGAATTTTTTCTACGAAAATTAGCTAAATAGTGCTGCAAATTGAATCATAACTTCCACACAGCTGTGATAATTTATTCTCTTCAGAAAGACATTTTCATGGAATTAATTTAGGGCCCATGACTTGAACACAAAGAAAATATTTTTATTCCTGTACCCATAAACTTTTTAAACGTTATGCTACTCAAGTTTTATTGAAAAAGTTTTAATTTTCACGAAATCACCCCTTATTTGACCCCTACCCAGGAAGCGATCTTACCCATCTTACAATTCGAAGCGTTCCTTTGCTGGGTGCTAACTGGACACCAAATTTAAAGATGAAGATCTCAATTCTTTTGAAAGTTATTGCGCCCATTAACACAGTTGTACATGCCGACATACCGACAGACAAACAAAATTCCGTTTCAGAATCAAGTTTTCTATATGTTTTGAGACTTTTTACGCAGATTTATCAAAAAAAAATTCAATTTCTTTTCAACAATATTCCACCCCCGCACATTCAACCCCTTATTTACTTTCAGCACATAATACCAGATGTTTGATGAAATTAAAAGTTGTCTCTTAAATAAACCCTCAAACTTTATATTACTCGAGTTTTAACGAAAAAATGTCAATTTTCACCAAATCACCCCGCATTCATCCCCTATCCGCTAAAGCGATTTTACTCAAAAACAATCCGAACCGTTCGTTTTTTAAAATTCAAAAGTCGGGATCTCCTCATTAATAAATATATTTTTTAAGAAAATTCACTAAAACGAAGAATTTTCCGGGGATATCAAAATGTTTAAATATCCTGAACACAGCAAATGCCTGTTGGTAACAAAATTTTCAAAAGACACTTAAAAAAAAAGACTTTCCATAGACAACTACATAGAACAACAATCTTCCTTTCATTTGTGCAAATGACCTTCACATTGATTTTATTTTAATTTATTTAAATCTACCTTATTATCATTCAAAGTTTATAAATTGTCCATTTGCATATATACAAAATAATCATATTAATTATTGTCGCATTCTCAGCTACGCTGATATAATATTCATAGTTAATTTAATCATCATTGTTACTAACAATTATTATGCGTAGATCAATTAACCAATTGATAATTGTTGAGCTTAATTAATAAATCGTTTTATTTTATCTGCTACCAAAACTGGTGAATGTACTCAACTACATTTATTTGTGAATTTTCATTAAGAAAATTTACGAATAGACAGGTATCGATGGTGAGATTTTCGGAAATATTCTTCAAATGACCGCGAATTAGGGCCCCTGTAACCCATTTCCATGGTCAGTTAAATAGTTTATGTATATATATATATATATATATATATATATATATATATATATATATATATATATATATATATATACGATATAGGTATATACGAACTTTTAGCGATAAAAATGATCTATCTGATGGTAAAGTCCTGCTACAAACAATTGACTCACCCCTGTATGTATATATATATATATATATATATATATATATATATATATATATATATATATAAAGGGGTGAGTCAGTTGTTTGTAGCAGGACTTTACCATCAGATAGATCAGTTTTATCGCTAAAAGTTCGTATATACCTATATCGTAAGACGCTCCATTTACATAAGATACAGGGTGGCGACATAAAAAAAG
This sequence comes from Tillus elongatus, assembly GCA_964006375.1. NCBI lineage: Eukaryota > Metazoa > Arthropoda > Insecta > Coleoptera > Cleridae > Tillus > Tillus elongatus. The sequence goes on from OZ023265.1 coordinate 177,327,249, forward strand.
CCTGGACGCAGCAAGTGCGTTATGGTAGTGAATTTTCATAGAAATGATCTGGCACAAAATATTTTATTATAACTTTTTTTTCTTGTAACATAGAAATCTAAATTTTGGTGTATAGTTTACTTTTTATATCGTAAACCTATCTACCAAATTTAGTTATCAGAGATTATTTATTTTTTAAGATAAATTTTTTTTTTCAAATGAAAACTCAAAATTTTTCCGGAAAACCTCGTCCGATTTGTATGATTAACGAACTTGTCAAAGTCATTTATAAAAGGAAGGTACATAGCAAATTTTATCAAAATCGGCCTATTATTCTTTGAGATAAAAATTATTTTCGAATGAAAACTCAAAATTCTCCCGGAAAACCTCGTCCGATTTTCCTAACTAACAAACTTGTCAAAGCCATTTACAAAAGAAAGGTACATGCCAAATTTTATTAAAATCGGATTATCACTTTTTGAGATAAGAATTTTTTTCGAATGAAAACTCAAAATTTTCCCGGAAAACCTCGTCCGATTTTCCTGACTAACAAACTTATCCAAGCCATTTACAAAAGAAAGGTACATGCCAAATTTTATCAAAATCGGCCCATTATTTTTTGAGTTATCGGTGTGACACATACATATATATATATATATATATATATATATATATATATATATATATATATATATATATATATATATATATATATATATATATAAACATATAAAAATTGAAACTGACCTCGGATATGGGTTCTAAGGGTCCTAGATCGCGCTCATTTGAAGAAATTTTTTCAAAATTCAAAAGTCGAGATCTCCTCATTAGTGAATTTTTTCTAAGGAAATTCACTAAAATACAATTTTTTTTATATTTTGAAACGCACCGTTCAAAAACATATTAATTTTATTATAGCATACTACTTAGTATTCAAACGCTGATATTCTCAAGAAAAAATTAAGTGCATTATGTTTTCATTGGCGTAGATACAGGGGGTATGCAAATATTTTTGTTACAAAAATTGAGTAGGCATTGACAATTTAGTGTTTTTATTTAACAATTCATCAAATAATTTAATTTCGTACAAAAAAAACGCATTTTTTAAATTCACAAGTGCTGTCGTTTTTGAGAAAAAACGTAAGAATAAAAACAAGTCTAAAAAAACGTAACAAAAATATAATAAAAAAAAATCTGGACGCAGCAAGTGCGTTATGGCAGTGAATTTTTATAAAAAGTCATCAATTTGGTTACCGGTATAACCTATATAGTAGAAACAATGTACCATATTTTATCAAAATAACTTGTTGTTTGAAAATGTACAAAAATTTTCCGACAATAAACTTTAAACGTTGGTTTCCCAGCCAACAAACTTTAGGTTAATAGCAAATTGAGTTATGGAAATTTGAAGCATTTAATGAAAATTTGTTACCAAAACGCAATTACTTTGTCTTCATTTTTTTTCTTACAAACATATTTCGATAAAAAATGCAATAAAATAAGGCTGTTCGGAAAAAAAAATGTAGGGATCACCAACGACTCATGGACCAGCCGGTAATTGTCAAAATAATTTTTTAAAGATGCAGCTCAAGATACCCTATAATTAACTTATACATTTTTTTCTCGTCTCTTGTATAATAAGAATTATATTGAGCTTTACCGTAGAAACGTGTCACTCTGTATATATGTAAGCAGATGGAAACTGAACGTAAACCCGGATATGGATTCCAGGGGGCCTAGTTTGCGCTCATTTGAAGAATTTTTTTTTTAATTCTAAACTCGCGGTCTCCTCATTGACGAATTTTTTGTACGAAAATTAGCTAAAAATTATGTTCCGTTAAACCATAAACTTAACTAAAACTACCGCCAAAGCATCAGAGAAAATAACTAACCTGTTTTATATCAGTCCCTTTTGTAAAACTTCCATCATTTATATGTGTTGATAAAACATAACAAACACTGTTAAGTCCACCCACTAACATTAATAAAACAATAATTTGCACTTGTATATAAAAATGTCCCAAATAACACAAATAATTTGCAGCTGAAACTGATAACAATAAACATAACATATAAACAATCTCATATCATACGGTAAACGTCAGTTACAGCGTCTAACAGACCTGCGCAATAATATCAAATGTTCTGTTACCAGGCAACGACATACTAGATCTCATATAAGCGAGGTTTGCCATTGTCAATGACACGCGGTAATATTTGAAATAAATGTTTCAAATTTGAATAGCTCAATTTTCTGTAAACCTAGAAATCTGACTTTTGGCACATAGTTAGGTCTTTCCCAAAGCAATATGTACACCAAATTTTATCTAAATATCTTTGTAATTTTCGGAGGAAAAAATTTTTGTCGAAAGAAAACTGAAAATTTTTCCGGAAAAACTTGTCAGATTTTCCTGGCTAACGAACTCATCCAAGCTATTAATAAAAGAAAGGCACTTGCCGAGTTTCATCAAAATCGGGTAATTATTTTTTGAGTTATCAGTTGGATACATATATATATATATATATATATATATATATATATATATATATATATATATATATATATATATATATATATATATATATAACATATAAAAATCGAAACTCACCCCGGATATGGGTTCTAGGGGCCCAAATTCATGCTCATTTGAAAAAAATTTTGCAAAGTCTCACCATCGATACCTCACACTATTAGTGAATTTTTTTAAATAAAAATTCACTAAAATTAGGATGAATATCACAATCCACTAGGCAAATTGACAACAGATGTTCAAAAGAAGACACATTTCGTTCAACGCACAATTGAATTCTTTTTTTAACTGACTGTTTGGCACGTTCTAGGTGATGAACTATTATTTCTATACAGGCATTTTCAATTTTAGTGAATTTTCTTACAAAAAATTCACTAATGAGGAGATCTCGACTTTTGAATTTTGAAAAAATTTCTTCAAATGAGCGCGATCTAGGACCCCTAGAACCCATATCCGGGGCCACTTTCAATTTTTATATGTTTATATATATATATATATATATATATATATATATATATATATATATATATATATATATATATATATATATATATATATATATATGTATATGTATATATGCATATATATATATATGTATCACACCGATAACTCAAAAAATAATGGGCCGATTTTGATAAAATTTGGCATGTACCTTTCCTTTGTAAATGGCTTGGATAAGTTCGTTAGTCAGGAAAATCGGACGAGGTTTTCCGGGAAAATTTTGAGTTTTCATTCGAAAAAATTCTTATCTCAAAAAGTAATAAGCCGATTTTAATAAAATTTGGCATGTACCTTTCTTTTGTAAATGGCTTTGACAAATTTCTTAGTCAGGAAAATCGGACGAGGTTTTCCGGGAAAATTTTGAGTTTTCATTTGAAAATAATTTTTATCTCAAAGAATAATAGGTCGATTTTGATAAAATTTGCTATGTACCTTCCCTTTATAAATGACTTTTACAAGCTCGTTAATCAAAAAAATAGGACGAGGTTTTCCGGGAAATTTTTGACTTTTCATTTGAAAAAAATTTTTATCTTAAAAAATAAATAATCTATGATAACCAAATTTGGTAGGTAGGTTTACGATATAAAAAGTAAACTATACACCAAAATTTAGATTTATATGTTACAAGAAAAAAAAGTTATAATAAAATATTTTGTGCCAGATCATTTCTATGAAAATTCACTACCATAACGCACTTGCTGCGTCCAGGCTTTTTTAGAATTAATTCCTCCCTGGTTTCAACGGGAGTTGCATACACTGTTTCCTTTAAGAACCCCCCAAAAAAAATCAAGGTGGGTTAGATCAGGAGATCGTGGGGGGGCACGCTAGTGGCTCACCACGACCAATCCACTAGCCATCATATTTGGTGTTTAGCCAATTTCTATCGTTGCTGTTGTAATGAGCTGGACAACCATCCAGTTGGAACCAAGCCATTCTTCTTAAATTTAATGAAATATCATCAATAGCAGAAATAAAGGTAAGCCATTATACATAATGGCTGACCTTTATTCCTGATATTTAATTAAATCGCCGTTCATATTCATTAGGTTTTGTTTGAAAATAGATTTCTGGCAAATCCAGATGCAGTGTTGTTGTACTTCTGGTGCAATAGATGAAACTTCAATCTGGTTAACCTTTTGCGTAGTTTCAACTTCAATTTTCAAAAATTGAAAAAATTTATCCACTGAAGATGGCCACTTAGTGGGCCGAAAGGCGTTGGGAAATTTAATAAATTTTCTTGCCTGGAGAAAAGCTTTTCATTGAATGTTTTAATTATGTCTATCCCAGATTGTGTGACGTTTAGGAATGAGAAAATAACATAAAATCCATTTTAAGAAAATTTCTAAAAAAATTGTACACGAAAATAGGTTAAGCAATTTTTTTACGAAAATTCCAGAAATAAATTTAACTTGAGTTCGCAAAGATTTTTACACTAACTTTTTATACGAAAATTTTCTTAAAAATACATAAAATTGAAATGATGCACCTAATCTGTAAGAAAATTAAAAATTGTATCACAACCACTTATGGGCCACCCTGTGATTCTCAACAAAATTATATAAGATGCAACTCAAACCACCCTATAATCAACGTATATAATATTTTGCGTATCTTGAGTAATAACGGGTATATTGAGCTCTACCGTAGGAATGCGCCAGCCTGTATATATGTAAACATGTAAAAACTGAAATTGACCCCGGATAATTATTCTAGGGGCGCTATTTAAAGAAATATTTTCAAAATTCAAAAGGCGCGGTCGTGAAATGATAGACTATTAAACCAAAAATTCTATGACTGAAACTACTGCCAAAGCATCAGAGAAAGGGTCTTTGTAAAACGAATTTTCTGCAAACATTTTAGTAAAATTAAGGACAATGATGGTTGGAGCTGTAACTTAAGGCTTTTCGAAACACTTTTGTCATGATGTTTCTTCTACGTAACCCGTATTAGTTTTAGGTTCTTCGTCCAAAAAATACAAATTTTGAAGTTTCAAATCGCTACTTTGCCGTTTTAAGAAGAAAAACCATAAAATTTTCAAAGTGGTTTTTCTGCTATTTCCTGACCCTTTTGCGTCAATAAAATTTAATCTTTGTCTGTAATATACAATAGATTTTGTTATCCACATAAATTATTTTGGCTGTGTGCCCTTATCTGGTCATCAATGGCACCCAACCTTTTGTAAATGCTTATAATTTTTTTTCTTTTGACTTAGAGATCTGAATTTCGGCGAGTGAGGTAAGTTTGATAGTGCAAACTTGGCTACGAAATTTGGTTGCCGTAGTTTTGTTATTTTCGGATATACAAAAAAATTTCAGAAAGAAAACCAAAAATTTTGACGGAAAAACTGGTCGGACTTTCCTGGCTAACCTAATTGCCCAAGCCAAAGCAAAAGTGCCTACCTATCAAAATAGACTCATTATTTTTTGAGTTATCGGTACGATATACACACACACACACACACACACACACACACACACACACATATATATATATATATATATATATATATATATATATATATATATATATATATATATATATATATATATATATATATATATATATATATATATATATATATATATACAGACATATTAATAATTTAATTGATAAGTTGATACAAAAATTGAGATTACTTGGAGTGAACTATTTATGAAAATCAACTACTAAAACTTAAGATGTTTGTGTGTGTATGCGTCGAAGAAAAGAAAATGGCATTGGAAAGTTAATCATCATCTACAGACTAAATTTAACATAAATAAGTAAGAAGACAGGGTAAGTTGCGTTATTTATTGCAAAACCTATAAAAATTCAGTACTATAACGCACTTACTGCATCCGTATTTTTTTATCGTTGGGACCAAAATATTTTTCTTCTTAAAAATATTTACACCACTTTACGTGTTCAATTTCAGAAATGCTAAAATACCTACTTCATTATATGCATTATATTAATTTGGAAGTAAATCTGACTGAAAAGATATTTTCTCATACAAAGTTTTACACACACTTTTACCCCCCTAGGGATTTAATTTTAGAGATGCTTAAATACATGTTACATTTTTGTGTTATAAAATATTTATCCATCAAATGAAAAAGATTAATGAATTGAGGAAACCGAAGAGATAAAATAGCGTATGCTGATATAAATTCAGACCGCAGACACTTTCGAATGTGTGATAAGCATTTATAGACCACCTGCACATAAAACTACCATAACTAGGTCAGTATCGATAGACTTAAGACTCCTCTCAAGGCACTTTGTCAATAACTAACTTTACGATGTGTCCATTTTGCTGTGAAATAGTTATAGAGTGGAATAAAATTGATAGTTCGGCGAAGTGGTCATAAAAAGCAGAATTTACAGGTGTTCCAATAGCAAGACAACGATGTAGTTTTACAGACATATTATCTAAAAACAGCAATAAAAAATTATTAAAAATTAGAACATGGAACATGTTCTTTAATAACACACAAAAACTAATTTAAAAATTAATAAAACTCCAAAGTTGGATACCAACAAATAGGGATTCCTTAATATCAGTACCGGCTTAAAAACAAGTAAATGTCTTATATAATTTATGTGTGTGTGTGTGTGTGTTCTGTTTATTTAATGCTGGCCTATTTGCATGAAAACATCCAGTCACTAACGAATGCTAGGACGCAGTTTCACCTCACTTTTTTGAATTTTTTTTGAAATTTTGTCACCCCCTTCTTTTCTAAGTAGGGTAAGCATATTTTGCGGTCCCCTTGTTCTAGCCCATGGGTCTACGCCCACTCCGAAGTCCGGAACGTGAAGCAATTTACCTTCGTAGTCATTCCCATCTACCGATTATTTCTCTTAGATTTTGCCTTCAAAACCTAAGCTGCAATTTTAAAATCTAACCGGTTACTTTTTGGTGATATACCTTCAAAACTTTACAATAAAATACGCTTATTAGATTTTTTTATTGAAACAATCCACAGAATTTAAAGTACAAGGATACATGACAAAAAATTATCCTGAGCCTTTTTTTAAATTATTATCATTATTTTAGATAATAATAATAATAATAATAATAATAATAATAATAATAATAATAATAATAATAATAATAATAATAATAATAATAATAATAATAATAATAATAATAATAATAATAATAATAATAATAATAATAATAATAATAATAATAATAATAATAATAATAATAATAATAATAATAATAATAATAATAATAATAATAATAATAATAATAATAATAATAATAATAATAATAATAATAATAATAATAATAATAATAATAATAATAATAATGTCTACCTGGAGAACAAAGATTCAGTTGCGAGTACAAACGGGTGACAACATCGTAACCAGCACGATACCAATTAGAAGAGGTATATTTCAAGACCACCCGCTAAGCCCATTCTGGTTCTGCCTCGCATTGAATCCACTATCGAACCGCCTGAACTCCACCAGATATGGCTTCAGTATCAAGAGCAATAGTAGGGAGCAAATGAGGCTAAATCATCTGCTGTATATGTATGATATTAAGCTGATGGCCTCCACAAAAAACACCCGGAACAACTCCTTAAAATCGTGGAAGGGTTTCCAGAGATATTGACATGCAGTTTGTGCTTGACAAACGTCGCACCTTATGTGTAGTCAGAGGGAAAATACAACCAGGTGTAAATGAAATGCAGAACGGTCAGCAAATTACCACGATGAATGTAAAGAGTGTTACAAATACCTGGAAATACAGCAAGCGTGGAAAATAAACCACTCGGTAATGAAGAACGATCTGACAAATGAGTTTACGAAACGAGTAAAGCAGGTGGTGCGATCACATCTTAACAGCAAGAACCTGACTAAAGCTCTGAATACATATGCATATTCTGCACTTACCTACTCATTTGGGATTGTGACCTGGAATAAGATGGACATCAAAAATCTACAACGGAAGGTGCGAACACTCCTAACAAAATCCAAAAAGCATCACACCCGTAGTGCTATCGAGCGAGTAACCCTACCCAGGCACCAAGGTGGAAGATGTATGTTGAATATTGATAAACAGTTGGACCAGCAGGTAGTGAACCTGCGTACATATTTATAACAACAGGCGCTTACTTCTGAACTACACCGTGCCATTTGCAAGGCAGATGCACAAACACTGCTACAATTAAAAGAAAGTGAAATACAAAGTCACCATTGGACTGATCAGATCAAGTTGCAATATTGGATACAGAACCCTCTCCATGGGCGACATCTGAATGATATCTCCCAGGAACATGTCGACAAACTGGTGTCGAACTACTGGTTAGTGTCCGGACAGATGTTTCCAGAGACAGAAGGGTTTTTGCTGGCCATTGATCAGGTCATTCCAACGAGAAACTACCTGAAGTATATAGTTCATAGACAAATGTAGATTTGTGTGTCAGTCATCAGAAACTATCCAGCATGTCACCGTGGGGTGACAAGCGTTTGCTGCAACAGAGTATAAAGAGAGGCACGACGCAGTTGCTAAAATACTTCATCAAGAACTCTCTCTGGAACTGGGACTTTTAAATCTGAGTAAGGTGCCCTACTTTAGATACACTCCTGAGCCCGTTCTAGAGAACTCAGGAAAGAGGTTGTACTGGGATCGGACCGTACTCACAGACCAACGAGTTGCCCACAACAGGCTATATATAATAATATAAGTCCTGCAACCAAGTGACGCTGATTGATGTCGCCATTCCAAATACTAATTATCTAGAGATAAAGTACGACGAGAAGATCATTAAGTACAGAGACCTCGAGATACAAGTGACGAGACAGTGGAGGGCAGATGGTGTCCGAGTGATTCCAATAGTCGTCGTCAACTGGTGTGTTTCCTAAGAATCTTCGAGAGAACATTAAGATACTGGGCCTTGGAGAGCATCTTAATAAGGTTATGCAGAAGGCGGTAATACTTGCAACTGCTCACAAGGCTGATGTAATTCTCAAATCCGGCGTACTTAACCTCGCATTGAATTCTCCTTGCGGCGAGTGACAGTTGACATTTGTTGTCGTTGACAACCATAGAGCAAAAATAGAGTAACAACCAACTGTTGATTGCAAGAACTGAATACATGAAATTTCAGTGAATAATAAATGGTCTTCCATTGACTCAGTTAGGCCTAGTGAGGCATTTGAAAACTTGTCTAGTTTTAAGGATGCAGTATTCTTTGGCAGATTTTTTGTTATATCCGCTCAAAATGCCACTGGACAGATGCATTAAACATGGCACAAGATTGTCACTTCATGTTTACATAGTAACTTTATATCATGAGGGGATAATTGTCATGTATTATCTCCACATATTGGGAGTTGGGGAAGGATGAGCCAGCACAGCATGAACAACCCAAAGAATCGATCAAATACAGTGTGGAATTTTTTTGTCATATCCACTCAATTGCACCTAAGCAGATACGTTACAAGTGGCATATATATATATATATATATATATATATATATATATATATATATATATATGTATATATATATATATATATATATATATATATATATATATATATATATATATATATATATAGTATTATGTTTTCGTGACGGTAATAGTGTTATTTACTTTAAAAATTGTGGGAAAGCCGTCAGTTGCAAAATAAAACTCTTTATTAAAAGCCGAGCTTTCGGAAAAGTTTATTCCATTCTCAAGGATCTAACGTGAGTTTTACTATAACAAATTATGAAAAAACAAACATGAAAAAACCGTCTTTTAAATTTGAGTGAAGTCGACTTCACTTTAAAAGACGGTTTTTTTCATGTTTGTTTTTAATTTGTTATAGTAAAACTCACGTTAGATCCTTGAGAATGGAATAAACTTTTCCGAAAGCTCGGCTTTTAATAAAGAGTTTTATTTTGCAACTGACGGCTTTCCCACATTTTTTTAAGTATATATATATATATATATATATATATATATATATATATATATATATAAACATATAGTCTGAAACTGATCTTTCAACTAGGTTACAGATTGCCTGATTTGAAGTTATTTTTTCCACAAGTCTCGATCTCCTCACTGCCGAATTTTCATTCTACGAAAATTCGCCTGTAAGAAAATACAATCGGTTGGATCTTTCTAGTAAATATGACAACGCTATTTTTTTTGATATTAAACTGTAACCTATTTCTACCCTACCACTCCTCCAAGCAAACACCATCTCCCTGAAGCCTATCACAATCGCAAGCATCACCCACCGTACAAAATGTCTTCAGATCATCCGCATATATAAGACACTCACATCTCAAATTCGTTGTGATTTTATTAACAAAGATAGAGAAGAGCAAGGGCCCCAAGACTCACCTCTGAGGAACGTCAGATGTCGCAGCAAAATCAGATGATCTATGTTCAGTTACCCTCACATACTGAAATCTCTCACTGAGATACGATTGGCACAGGCGTACAAGAGACAAACTACAGGCAACCAACTTCTGCAGCAGCACCCTGTGATCCACCTGGTCGAACGCCTTGGAAAAGTCCAGGTAGATAACATCCACCTGTCCGGCCCTGTCAAGCACCTTGGCCACATACTGTGTAATAGAAATAAGGTTGGTGACCGTTGATCGATGTCTAACGAAGCCATGTTGACTCTCCGAAATGGTTGCAGACATGTGGCTAGATATAACATTCGCCAGCACAAGTTCGAGCACTTCAGCAAACCCCGAAATTAGTGAGATCTGCCTGTAGCTTTACCCTTAGGGCAGTTTTGTAAAGGCTTCATTTAAAATATTTTTACCAATGCATAATGTTCAGGAACAAGTATTTCAGCTTTCTGGTAAATTTATTTTAGCGCAACCCTATATTTCACATATTGTTGGAGCTCTGATAACAAAATTACCATTTCCTTTAGGCCCTAATAATGACGAAACGCTTCTTACAAAAAGACGTTTGTAAAAAAAACAAAGATTTTACAGAAAAATACTTCTAAGATTCATATAAAATACTTTGTAGTTTATTTGTAAGCTTTAAATTTCCTTTCCCTCTTGGAAAACTTGGGCAACAGTAGTTTTGACGTAAGCTTTAAATACTCTCCCTTTATGATTCCAGCCTGAAGTATTATAACACTTTTTTTTCTGGGCCAGCCTGTACATGGCGAGGGCCATGTCAGATTGACTTCAAAGTAATAGACAATAAGTTATGCAGGGTCACGTAGCCTGTAAAAGAGGGTGTCAGCGGGGGTGTGAGGAGGTGTACCAGCCATAATGCAACTGCACGTACTGTCCATTGTTGGGCCACTTCCGGTATTTATGAAGAATGTCACAGAACTGAGGCTGTCGCTCGCACCTGTGTGCCAATCGCTGGACACCGTCTCTTATATTTTCTTGTTTATTGTTTTTATAGCTTCAAGAAGCAGCTTTGTAAACTATGGAGTAAGCGATACACCTACTTGCTATATTTCTATAGGACGCCTGAAGAGAAATTCAAAATTATTAGTAATTTTTCAAGTGGGTAGTTACTAAAGAAGATATTATCTAAAAAAATATGTTTCCAATGTAAACAAAAGTGTTTTAATCGCTAAGTAGGCTAATAAAATACCAGGCGGTTATATTTTATCGGAAATGAACTACCTTCATAAAATATCTTTGCACAGAAGTTAATAAACATAGCAAGTCAATATGTTAAAAAAATCTCTGGACGCAGCAAGTGCGTTATGGTAGCGAATTTTCTTTAAAATATTTTTAATAGCAAATGTATTTCTGTGATAAAAGCAGGCATCAAACTTGGTTGCCTATATAGTAGAAACAATGTACCATATTTCATCGAAATAAATTTATTGTTTGAAAATATATAAACACTTTCAAAAGTCTAGATGCAGCAAATTTGTTATGGAAGTGAATTTTCATAAAAATGTTTTTAATAGCAAATGCGAGCAGGCATCAATTTGATTACCGGTATAGCCTATGTTGTAGAAACAATGTACTATATTTTATCAAAATTACTTATGGTTTGAAAATATACAAAAAATTTCCGAAAATAAACGTAAATGTTGGTTTTCTATCCAACAAAGCCTACGTTAATAGCAAATGGAGTTATTGAAATTTGAAGGATTTAATGAAATTTCGGTAAATTTGCAGATTAGCTCCCCACCGCTTTTCAACAAATTGTTTTCAGAAACATTACTAGGACCCCACCTGGATGCACAAACCACAAGAAAAATTTCTTGTTCACACCCCCGAAGGAAGTTATGGGACTGGGAGTGAATAGTGGTGGTGTGCGGGGTAGGCAGGGTTTAAGGGGGATATGGCTTCAAGATGTGAAAAAAACAGCTTTCAAGCCCGCTTTATTGGAATTTTCTGCTCATATTTCCTTTTTTACTACCTACCCCGCTCAGCACCCCTACTCACTCCTGGTCCCGTAACTTCCTTGTGGGGTGTGAACAAGAAATTTTTCTTGGGGTTTGTGGATACATGGGGGGAGGGGGGTTGGTGGGTCAGGTTTCTGAAAACAGTTTTTTGAAAAACGTTCAGGAGCTAAACTGCAAATTTACCGAAAATTCGCTACCAAAACGCACTTACTGCGTCCAGATTTTTTTCTTACAAACGCATCATATTTCGATAAAAAATGCAAAAATGCATTAACGAATTTGTTCTACAAAAATTAGCTAAAAAAATTATGCACCCCTACTCACTCCTGGTCCCGTAACTTTCTTGGAGAGTGTGAACAAGAAATTTTTCTTGGGGTTTGTGGATCCAGGGGGGCCCTAGGCAGGTTTCTGAAAACAGTGTTTTGAAAAGCGTTCGGGAGCTAAACTGCAAATTTGCCGAAAATTCGCTACCAAAACGCACTTACTGTGTCCAGATTTTTTACTTATAAATACATCATATTTCGATAAAAAATGCAAAAATGCATTAACAAATTTGTTCTACGATAATTAGCTAAAAAAAAATATAGACCGCTAAACCATAAACTTCACTAAACCTACAAATAAATATCCAAAAAACTCTGGACGCAGCAAGTGCGTTATGGTAGTGAATTTTCATAAAAATGTTTTTAATTGCAAATATGTGTGTTTCCTTTTTAAGAAAGCAGGCATCAATTTTGATTACCAGTATAACCTATATAGTAAAAGCAATGTGCCATGTTTCATAAAAATAACTTTATTGTGTGAAAATGTACCAAGATTTCTAAAAGTAGACTTAAAGTGTTCCCGAAAAACTCGTTTCTTGGTCAACCTTATAGGTTAATAGCAAATTGGGCTATTCAAATATGAAGCATTTGATCAAAGTTCGCTACCATAACGCACTTGCTGCATCCAGAATTTCTTTTCTTACAAGCATGCATTATATTTCGATGGAAAATGCAATAACATAAGGCGTGTTTGATTAAAAAAAAAAGAAAATTTGTATCACCAATGACTTATGGGCCATCCTGTGATTGTAGAAATATTTTTTTAAGATGTAGCTCAAGACACCCTATAATTAATATATACAAATTTTTTTTCAAATCTTGTATAATAACGGATATATTGAGCTTAATTGATTTTTTACGAAAATTCGACAAAAATTATATACCATTAAACGATAAACTCTATAGCTAAGGCTACTGCCAAGCATCAGGGAAAGCGTCTATTTTAAATGAATTTTCTGGAAATATTTTAGTAAAATGAAGGACAATGACGGTTGAAACTAAGACTTCAGTGTTTGTAAAACATCCTTCTTGAGACATTTGATTTCCATAGCCCGTATTAGTTTCAAGTTATTTGCCAAAATGTTGCCGATTTTGACGTTTTAAGTCGCAACTTTGACGTTTTGAGGAAAACCCCAATTTATTTTTCTTTAAATGCCTATAACTTTTTTTGTCTCTTGACATACAGAGCTAAATGTTGGTATGTAACTTACATATAAGGACATAAACCCGCGTACCAAATTTGGTTGCCCTTACTTTGTTAATTCGGGAGATATAAATTTTTTTCGGAAGAAAACACAAAATTTTCCGGGAAAACCTGGGCAGATTTTCCTGGCTAACGAACTTGTCCAAGCCATTTGCAAAAGGAATTTATTCACCAAATTTAATCAAAATCGGCCCATTATTTTTGAGTTATCGGTGTGATACATATATATATATATATATATATATATATATATATATATATATATATATATATATATATATATATATATATATATATATATATATATATATATATATATATATATATATATATATATATATATATATATATATATATATATATATATATAAATATATATATATATAAACATATAAAAATTCAAACTGACCCCGGATATGTGTTCTGGGGGGCCTAATTAGCGCTCATTTGAAGAAATTTTTTCAAAATTCAAAAGTCGAGATCTCCTCATTAGTGAATTTTTTTAAGAAAATTAACTAAAAGAAAATTTGAATCACCAACGACTTATGGGCCACCCTGTAATTGTGGAAATATTTTTTAAGATGTAGCTTAAGACACCCTACAATTAATGTATACAACTTTTTTTCGTAACTTGCATAATAACGGATATATTGCGCTTTAATGACTTTTTACGATAATTCGACAAAAATGATATTGACCATTAAACGATAAACTCTATAGCCAACACTACTGCTAAAGTATCAGAGAAAGGGTCTATTTGAAATGAATTTTCTGGGAATATTTTAGTAAAATGAAGGACAATGACGATTGAAACTCAGAGCTCAGGCTTTGTAAAACATTATTCTTGAGACATTTTCCTTCCATAGATCATATTAATTTCAGGCTCATTGCCTAAATATTAACAATTTTGACGTTTAAAATCGCGACTTTGACGTTTTGAGGAAAACCCAAATTTATTTTTCTTTAAATGCCTGTAACTTTTTTGTCCTTTAACCGACAGCGCTAAATTTTGGTAGGTAGCTTACATATAACGATATAAACCCGTGTACCAAATTTCGTTGCCCTTACTTTGTTAATTCCGGAGATATAATTTTTTTTCGATTTTTTTCGAAAGAAAACACAAAATTTTCCGGTAAAACCTCAGCGGATTTTCCTGGCTAACGAACTTATCCAAGCCACTCGCGAAAGGAAGGTACTCACCAAATTTAATCACAATCGGTCCATTATTTTTTTAGTTATAGGTGTGACACATAAATATATAAACATATATATATATATATATATATATATATATATATATATATATATATATATATATATATATATATATATATATATATATATATATATATATATATATATATATATAAACATATAAAGTCTGAAACCGACCTCGGATTTGGGATCCGGGGGTCCTAAATAGCGCTCATTTGAAGAAATTTTTTCAAAATTGAAAAGTCGAGATCTCCTCATTAGTGAATTTTTTTTAAGAAAATTCACTAAAAGCCACCAAACTTAACTAAACTGACAGCCAAAGCATCAGAGAAAGGGTTTATTTGAAATGGATATTCTGTAAACATTTTAGTAAAATGAACGGCAGTGACGGTTGAATCTGAAACTTAAGGGTTTGCAGAACACTCTTCTTGCAACATTTTCTTTTCACAAACGGTATTTGTTTCACATTCTTTGCCTAAAAATTGCCAATTTTGACGTTTAAATTGCGAGTTTGACGTTTTGAGGAAAACTATAAAATTTGTTTCTTTAACTGTCCATAACTTCTTTGTCTTTAAATATAGGGACCTGAATTTTGGTACAGAGTTTACTCTCTATAATACAAACACGCGTACCAAATTTGGTTGCCCTTACTTTGTTATTTCCGGAGATATGAATTTTTTTATAAAGAAAACACAAAATTTTCCAGGAAAACCTGGTCCGATTTTCCTGGGTAACGAACTTTTTCAAGCCACTTGCAAAAGGAAGGTACTCTGCAAATTCGGGCGTATATATATATATATATATATATATATATATATATATATATATATATATATATATATATATATATATATATATATATATTAACACAGATCTCCCCATAAGCGAATATTTTTTTTAATTCGCCAAAAGAACACAAAAGAGCATCCAAACCATTACTGTATTCGTTATATTTATCAAAGAAACAGTAATAACAATAATATATTTGTGATAATAATTATACAATGTGTCGCAACAAGTAAGCGACTCTTGTGCATGTGCAGAACATAATTTTAATGAAGTTTATGGTTCGACTAAAACTGCCTAAGACGATTTCTTTTAACTGCAATTAAAGGAGTTTTTTATTTTTTCCACATCTTCATCGATTTGTAACTAACTAGCATAATTTTGACATCTTGATATGACACTGATAATGTTATATATACAGATATATATATATATATATATATATATATATATATATATATATATATATATATATATATTGTTACGGTCTGGCCGTGTATATGACTATTTTGCATAAATTCTATATAAAAAGGATACCAAAACCCTATTTAACAAACTCTCTGTATGCACTGGACACTTAAAAACACTAAATACTATTATTACACTATTATTTCACTCTAGGTGGATGCATAGTTTGCTTAAAATCTTCATTTGTTTACTATCCTGTTGTTTACTATTTTTCTTCTGATAAGAAAGCCAGCCACCGGAAGGTGTCTCCCCCTATAGTCGAGTAAGGGAACTTGAATTTCCTTTAAAATAGTATTTAATTATCTTCCAGTTGATTTTATTTTAATCAATTTTCATATCAACCAGGCGATCAAGAGATAAGGATGGCGTGAAATTTCAGTTGATTTATGCACTCTTAGTATTATTCTCTCACAAGTTTTTGTAGTGAATATTTAAGATACTTAAATGGAAAATTAGAGAATTTTCACAATTATGATTTTAAGAATTTAGTTGAAGCTATTTGTATAAGTGAGGAAACCCCTGTGCCTGGGTAAGTGATTAGAGATTGAAATTAAATAACCATGGTTGCCTTCATATTTTGAACATTTTAGGGTTTTCTCTTCCGGCCTGTTTTTTGGATTCCTGGTAAATTTTTGTATCGGGGTTCCTGTATTTCAGTATTTCTGGATTTCTTATGCTTGGATTCTGTCTTTTGAACGGTTCTGGTTGTTATGCTGCATGCATAAAACCAAGTATGGCTAGTATGGGATTATCACATTCGTTCATCAGTAGCTGATTGAGTTGGAAAACCAAATTATATTCATGGACAGTTATTAGTTATGGGAACAAGTGTAATTAGTGAGGTCTTGGAGCCGTACCTGGAATAAACAGCTAAGTCGTAATTTTATGTAAATAGTTTTAAGGATCGGCAATAAGTAATTGTTCAAACCAGAGTTCGCATTTTTACAGCATTAGCTTACCTGGAATTCGCATAATTATCCACTAATTGCGGATGTACTAATTTTATATGAGTCTGATGTAAACAAGACTGCAATTGCAATTTTGGGAAACAATTTAATATTTTCTTTTATCACTGAATAGTGCGGGTTAAGAAGAGTAGAAGTTATTTGTTTCATTAAATTTTGTTGTTAGGAGATATGTCATATGCTAAGAGGTTAGTTAGTTCATTAGTTCGATGCTAGAAAGTGACAGTTCGGGAATTGTAGAGTAGTATAGATTGTAGAGTAGTATAGATTAGAAATCATAGAGGAAGAATCACATATTAGATTTTGTTAGGAGATACGTCATATGGTAGGAGGTAATCTAATTCGCATGATTATATTATATTTTAGTTTGAACTTTTACGTTACCTTATAGTGACAATTCGGGAAATGGTAGATTTTAGAGTAGGATAGATTAGAAATCATAGAGCTATTAAGTTTTATTTTATTTATTTAATTCGAAGGATTATATATTTGAGCCCTGAATTTTGACCTTATCTTATTTATTTAACAACCCTCTCATTGACTGCATACCACATCAAAAGAACTGGCAACGTAACCATAGGCCAAGAGTCTAGGAAGTACGTAACAATATATATATATATATATATATATATATATATATATATATATATATATATATATATATATATATATATATATATATATATATATATATATATATATATATATATATATATGCAGGAGACAAAGGCCGGCTTTGTCCTAGTTTGGCCTTTCTG